>BQNB010002093.1:36671-76151 GCA_026074375.1 Tanacetum coccineum
AAAGTTCTTTAATGTTTAATCTTTCTTTTTGCCATTGATCTTGTGATTTCATCCATGGAATGATCTAGGGATCCTACAAGGTATGAGCATGTCGGTCCAGAAGTTACAAGATTACAAGATGGCGAAAGATCACGAGATGATGATTAGAGATTACGTTTGGCTGATGATCTCAAAGAAGCTCAAGATCACATACAAGTCGAGCTAAGGAATAAGATCAAGCTTAAAGATAAAAGATCACTACAACAAAGTACAATATATCAAATGAAGAATAAAATACTACGAGCTGGAACGCAAGAACAATCAGAAGATTGTTGAGCTTAAGTTAGTATTTTATAGGGTGACCTCCCTTAGGGGGAGATTGTTATGTTTAAGAAAAAGACTCGGTCACCCCGTGTATTTTACAGTTTATCGTAGCTCATAGTTTGATGTAAATCGTATGACATACGGTCATGGGTCTGGTATTAAAGCCCACGTGTAAGCCCATTACAAGGCATATGGGCCGGTTTGTGTAACACTATATAAGCCTCTTCCATCCCATGGAAGAGGTGGTTGGTCATTTCATAATATAAATTATACTTTCTCTCACTAGAAGCTTTTTTCTCTAGTCTTTCTCTCTCTAAGATTCGGCCAATCAACTAATCTACCATTGTGTTATGATATCTAAGTTCATACAATATTTCCTTTCGATTTCATCATTCTTGATATAATTAAGGATGATAAAGTCCCAATAATCTTGGGGAGACCTATGCTTGCTACTGCTCACGCCAGGATTGATGTTTTCGGTAAAAAGATCTCTTTATAAGTAGGGACTGAACAAATTACTTTCGACATCAATGAAAGAGAATCCCTAACCGTAATTTCACATGTTTGTGTTATAAATAATTTTTCAAAAATCAACGAGATTAATGAACCTAGAAACCTAGAAGAGTTGCTTATGAGTGATGACATAGATATGGATTTAGGCAGTTTCCTCGAAGATAATGATTTATTGCCTGACTTGGAAAGTCAAGGTATAATGTCCTTTTCACCCCCAGGGTCAGCTAGACTTAATGATGATTCTAGTGGAATGTTTAGTAATCCCAATAGTAACTCGAGCATTAGTGTGGACGACTTTGTCGAGATGGATGACGTATGGGATAACCTGGATTTTAGGGACCATACCAACAAAGCAACTAAATCTCCTGTTAAACCCGAGTTTTTAAGTAGTGGAAACATAATCCATCTCCATAGCCCATATAACCTTTAAATCACTTGCAAAATAGGGTTTGTAAACTTTGATCCTTACATTGAGCCACAGTCTCCTTTCAACATTATGTCTCAAAAAGCTTATAAATCTATCATGAAACATGAACTTGTATACACAGGGAACAATATGGTGGGGTTTGCTAGAAATTTACATGTGTTCGTTGGCGATCATCAGTTCTTATTTGATTTCATCATTCTTGAAAACATCAACGAATTTATGGAAAAAAAATCAACCGAAGTTCTATTCGGACAACCCTTCAAAGAGCATGTGGGGATTGTAGAAGATCGGGTTAAAGGAGTCCTTTGGTTTAAAATCGGAGATAACAAAACCATATTTAATATGCCCCGTGTTGAAGAAAGATTTGGTAAGTTAACAGTAAGACAACATAATACAATAGGACCCCTTTTAAAAATTAGTGATGAAGATAAGTCCAGGGGAATCCATCATCCTTACCCAAAGATAAAAGGGTTCTACCAAGGGTGCCTTGAGTTAGGTGGAGAATACAAGCAGGATCAGGAGGTTATTGATTGGATTAAAGGGCATGCAACGTAGAGTGTGCATGAGTCTAACTTAATGACTCGTTAATAAACAAAAGTGCTTATCGGGAGACAACCCGTCTTTTATCAATGAATTTCATTCTCCGCATATTAGTTGGTTTGCATGTTTTACTTTGTTTTGCAGGTTCCAGCAGTTAGGA
Organism: Tanacetum coccineum; assembly: GCA_026074375.1. Taxonomy (NCBI): domain Eukaryota; kingdom Viridiplantae; phylum Streptophyta; class Magnoliopsida; order Asterales; family Asteraceae; genus Tanacetum; species Tanacetum coccineum. The sequence goes on from BQNB010002093.1 coordinate 38,615, forward strand.
GGCAACTTTCGAGTCCGACTCGACCCGTAATCATGTGGTAGCTTTGCTGGTTTAGCAGCAGTTACAGCATAACAGACAAAGTTACGCCTAACCTATTCAATTACGATGTAAACCTCTTTATGGTTACGTCGTAATCTTATAAACTAAAATTTAAAATTTACGGCGTAACCATCAGAGTTACGCCGTAACCTCTTTCTGAAAAACCTTAAAATTAAGTTTTAAGCATTGCTAAACCTTGTATATCTAAATGAACTTTGTGGGTATGTTCTCTGGAAACCCTCACGAGACTTTACTCGTCTACTTGGGCCACCAAGTGGTTTAAAAGGCTTGTTGCATAGGCTAAATGCAACCGTGATTCCTACGAAAGTGAGTTAGGTTTGTATTTCTTGTATATTTCTCTTTGAACGATTTTATGCTATTAGTTTGTTTTAGTGATCATAGGGGAAAATGAGCTTTGCTCACGATGGAGATTTTCTGGATTTCTCCACTGGCTTATTACATTTCATATGTTCAGAAGCAATGCTCAAGGGAGTTTCTTGTTCTAATTCCACTCTTCCTGTTTATTTCATTTCCTTAATGTACAATAGGGCCATTGTAAAAAACAAGTAGGAGGATGGTAGTATAATTATCACTTGACCTATTCTTGCCTTTGATTTTCTAGTTTTTTTTAAATTGTGCAAATTTTAAAATTTTTGACATATTTTTCTTACTGAACTAGAATTAATCTTTGCCGAATGCACATTATCCTTTATTATTACTTGGTGAGGTTTAAGCCTGATGTTCCATTTTCACCTCAATATACAAAAATCCACCAAAATATTAAGTGTGCTGGTAGTAGTGTAAACTTTAGAACTTGGCATGTACATCATTTCGAGACCTAATTGATTAGCAGGAATAGATGGTTTAAGAAGGCAACATTTAGGAATTCACCCAAATAGCTATTAGGTGTGTGTTTATCGACTTGTTACACTGACTTGTCGACCTCCCGTGTTAAAAACCATTTTATTGCACTCATCATTAGTGCAACATACCCCTTGATCACCCTTGTTAAGCCAATCTATGTTTTCACCCATTGTTATATGTCTTGTTACACCATTTCGCCTTAGCCAACCCTGTAGTCTATATTTATCCTTGTGTTGAAATTTCTGGCTACCTAAGTCCATGGTTCAATAAAAAGGTTTGAAGATTGTCACTTTTTTTGAAGACATATTATTATGATCATGGAAGACCCTCCGGTATTATCACTTTCGATACTGTTTATCTCAAGTAAGGGGATATGTGATATGTTACAGGAGTATTGTTTTAAAACAAATAGAAAAGGTGGTGCAACTATAAGCCACCTAGTGATATAACTCCTGATGTTGGTTACGTGTACAAAACCAACTAAGTAAAAAGGTGATGCAACTATAAGCCACCTAGTGATTATGGGGATGGTGCAACTATAAGCCATCTAAAGTATAAAGGTGGTGCAACTATAAGCCACTTAGTGATGAATGGGTTAGCATGCTCCATAAGATCTCATTATTAGCTAACCTATATTGATGATATGATCAAATTTTCACACTCAAAGATTTGGACTATGGATGCACAGTAGCCGGTTATGGATACCTTAGATTATACAAGACTATTTGTTTAGTGTTTTTATCTTAACACCAATTAAATGTATATCCCATGTCTATCCTAACCCTTATATCACCCAATAAACCTGTGTTATGTCACCCATGTTGCCTTTAAGAATTGTTTAGACCCTAACTCTAACTTGTGTAGATTTGTGTACTTCTCAATCTTATGATAGAATACATTCTATGATTGTGCAGATGAGCGATCACCCCAAAAATGAACACTTAGACTAGTGAGAGTTGAGTGAATTCTGATCCCCTTTTCGTGAGGTGTTCGGCTTTGATGTTTCTAGCATAAGTCTTTTATAGATTCATTTCTTTGAGTTAAATCAAAGAAATCTTTTTATAAACTATTCTAACAGGTCTACTTGAGGGCAGCAGAAGTCAATTGGGGGGATATTTGATAACATCACATATTTGATACTTTTTAATGTCAATTTTCCCCTAAAAATACTTGCAATTGTCTTATAAATACTTTAATTCGATACTTTTACGGTTATTTTGTTGTTTTTAGGTAAAATGCAAGTATGTGACAAGAAACACGGGAAATGGACGATAAAATGAAGTAAACACGGATTCTAACAAGACTTTACGGTGTAACCCCTACGATAGTGTTACGCCGTAACATATTCAAGGCAAGACACGTCACCCTGCAAGATTACGGCGTAACCTCACTAAAGGTTTACGTCGTAACACTATTATTATAGAAGGCTAAGACATCTGAGTAAGCACTATGGCGTAACATGGACACTTGATTACGTCGTAGCATCCTTTAAGCCTGCAATATGGAAAGTGCACGTCAGCAGTTTACGGCATAAACCTCTGAAAGGTTACGCTGTAACATATTCAAAATCTCTAAATAGAGGCCTCATTCAGCCACTTTATCATCAACCATTCCACCACAGATCTAAGGGGTGATCAAGGCCTCCATAGCTTGAAGAATTCCACAAGAAGTCCAAGGGAGATCACACTTATCTTACTTTTGTATTTAATCGTTCATAAACCGCTTCTGTAAGAATTATGAGTTTTCCATCCATGATAATCTTTATTAATTCTTGTTGTGTTGTTTCTATGAGCGGCTAAGCACTTCAAGTGCTAGCCTAGTCATGAATCTACTATCATTATAATGTTTATTTCCTGTTAGATCATGGATTCGTTGGATATCCTTTGACTATCATGTAACCCTGGGTTTTGGTAGTATTTCGGGTGGTTTAGATCCTGTTAATCCTATTATTAGATTACCAATTAAACATAGGATTAGCAGTGGTACTAGGGTAGGTTTAAAACCCTATCCCTAGTGTAGGGATTAACCAAGTCACCGCCTCTATCACTTAATATACTTAAAAAGCACTAGAACTCTTTCAGAGAAGGTTAATAATCTGTATAGGTTATTAGAATAGTTCTTGGGATAGTTGGGATTAATCACTATGACCTGGTTGCCCTACCTTCGTGACTTTTGGGGGATTCGGGATCGCATAAATTATAGGGCAGACTAAAGATATCTATTCAAGTCTGTCAATTTTAGAAACCACTAATGAAACCATGGTGTAACATTGCACAGGAAAACATAGTTGTAACGGTAGTAGTGAAATGGCTAGGCTAGCACGCCTTTCTCCCTGATTACTTCTATCTCTTTTACTTTTCGCATATTTACTTTCCTGTTATTTTCAAAATCAATCTTAAACCATTTTCAAAACGTGACAATTTAAATTAAAACTAATTGACACTTAGCTCTTGGGACGACCTCGGATTTACCATCTCTACACTTCTCACGATCGGGTTCTCTGCCCGTTAATGTGTTTGTCATGTGAATCGAGTTTTATAAATATAAAACTTAAATAAAATATACTTTAAAATAAAATACGCATCACACTATCAGGTGATGGATGGTACATCCTTAACCGTCTGTGATAATTGAGGAGCAACTGTCCCTTATATTAATATTCATGCATACAAGAGAAGTTACCAGGCTAAGTGTGGCCTGAATTTGTAAGGGAGCCATCATTTGAATGCTGATGAGCTTTTGTATTGGGCTTGATCCAAACCTGTTATTAATGGGCTTATGACATTAGTATTGATACGCTATCTGTTGGGAATAAATCTTCACAGATTAGTACTGCTCTGAATAGAACAAACAGTACTAACTGAGTTAGTACTGCTAGTATAATATTAGTACTGCCAGTGTTAGTTTGTACTGCTAGTGAAGGACTTAATACTGCTGAAGGTTTGAAGTTTGTTTGAAGACAAAGACGTGTAACAAGATATGCATGGAGTTATTTATGGTGTATATTCTATATTCTATAGAAATATATGTATATGTTTAGAATTATAGAAGATCTTAAAAGATTTGTAGTTATCTTGTAAATGGAAATCCTTTGGTTGTATAAAGGAGATCCTACGGTCGTGAAGTTATATATAAAGCTTTTCTATCTAGTTTTCCATAGTAGGTTCTTAGCTTTAAGGTTGTAAAACCCTATCACTAAGTCAGAGTGATCGTATTAATATATATTGAAGCTTGTTGTGTTGATTATATATTTGTGTCAAAACATACTTTACTGTTTCATTGAGAATACTTCTTAGTGATATAAACTAGATTCCACATAGTTTATAACATTCAATCAAAGTTTCATTCTTAGTATTTTTGGATTATTCAAAAGTGCTACTAAACTTACAGGCATAAGGCAGTTAAAGATTATTTCATTAGGATCAAACAAGTGGTATCTGCGCTTGTTATGAAAGCCTTTGAATAGAAGAATAACCAAATTCATCAAGATTTATTTTTTCAGTGGATAAGATCGAAGGTAGGGAACTACCACTACCAATCCGAAGCCAGAATACCTATCCGCTAACACAGGAGACTATGTCTCTAGCTAAGGGATAGAAAAATATTTTCTTATGACTGATTACTCACTATGGGAAGTACTCAAGAATGGAACAAAGTTTTGGAGATAGGAATGTCTGGAACAGTTAAACAGGTGTATGAACCCACCACTATTAAAGAAAAACAGGATAGAAGAAATGAAATGAAAGCAAAAGCAACCCTGTTGATGGCACTTCCAAACAAAGATCAACTAAAGTTCCACTCATATCAAGATGTAAAGTTGTTATTGGACGGTATAGAGAAAAGGTATAGATGGGAACGAGAGTTAGAAGGTTTAGGAGGACACTTCGCAATCAACAATATGAGACTTTGCTGCATTATGTTTAAAAATAATGGATCAAACCTTTGAATAGGTTAAAAACAACTTATCATGTCAGTTGGAGATCCAAGGATCAGTGATTAACCAGGAGATATAAACCTAAAGCTTTTGACGAATGTTTACCATCTGAATGGAAGACTCATGCGTTAATCTAGAGGAACAAGGTAGAAATTGAAACCATCAACTTAGATGACTTGTATAATAACTTGAAGATTTATAAACCTGAATTTGCAGGTTCATCAAGCACAAGTCAAAATTCACAAAATGTGGCCTTTGTCTCTAACAGCACTAAAAACACCAATAGCACTAACAAAGCAGATAATAATGCTTATGAAGTTAGTACTACTCATACTCAAGGTAATGGTGTTAACTTAGACAATCTTTGTGATGTTGTGATTGTTGCTTTCCTTGCAAGTCAACCTAACTCTCCTCAAATTGCTCAAGAAGATCTGGAACAACTTCATCCTAATGATCTGGAAGAAATGGATCTTCAATGGGAGATGGCCATGCTGATAATCAGAGCAAGAAGGTTTATGAAGAGAACATGGAGGAAGCTGGACATAAATGGTCAAAGTGTTGGTTTTGACAAGTCAAAAGTGGAATGCTACAATTGTCACAAACATGGACACTTTACAAGAGAATGCAGGTTTCTACGAAATCAGGAGAACAAAGGAAGAGAGAATAATACAAGAACTATTGCAGTGGAGACTCCTACTCAGAATGCCTTGGTAGCTCAAGATGAAATTGGAAGATATGATTGGAGCTATCAAGCTAAAGAAGAGCAACCTACAAACCATGCATTGATGGCATTTACATCTTCAGGAAGTTCTTCTAGTTCAGATTCTGAGGTAGATTCTTGTTCTAAAACATGTGAAAAAGCTTATGCTACTCTTAAAGAACAATATGATAGTTTGTCTTCTGATTACAAAAAGTCTCAATTTAATTTAGTATCTTATAAGATGGTTCTAGAATCAATAGAAGCTAGATAGTCTCATATAAGAAAAAATGAGGTTGTGTTTCAATAGAGCATAATTTTTAAAACTTGAAGTTTAGTACTAAGAGATAAAGCCTTAGAGGAATACAAAAAATGAAATGGGAAAAAGCAAAAAAAAGAAAGAGTCTGTTAAATAATCATTAGAGAATTTAAATAATTCATCCAATTCTTAAATACATACTGGGAAAGTCTAAGTAATTGACAAGTTTAAAAGGGAACTGATTCTGATGCAGCTTACTGCAGCTTCTCGCAGTAGAAAGTTTTGTGGGAATTTAACTGATAGTCTAGGATCAGATTAGGGATATCATTTAGTTCCCCACCTTATCAGGGAATTTCATACTCGCCAAACCTGATCTACCCCCCCCCCCCCCCCCAACACCCACCCCCCCCCCCCCCAACATTTATGGATGAAATAGTTGAAAGTGAAAATTTAGTATGTTACTAATATTGTTTACACTTGTAATGAAAAAGATCGTTGAATAAGGGTGTTTATCCCTCACCAATTTGATTATAATGTTGTTAGGATGAATGCACTAGCGCAAACCAACCCCTCTTTTTATGTATCAATAAGTAAATATAAATATAAATACACAACAAAGGATCAGAATTACGCGAGATCAAGAAAACCGAAAGCAGTATAGAGTGTTCCCGGGTCGTTATGTCCCAACGAGGCTAGAAATGGATTATCGAAGAACGATTGATGATTGGTGTTTGAATGTAACAAGGAATGTTTGTGAATTAATACTGAAGCATAAGCAACATTAAAATTAAACCAAGAAACATAAACTAGAATAAGTATAAAAGCTAGAAATAGCAAAAACACTTAAAACTTTTACGCAAAGGCACAAATAAGCTCTAATTAGCTTAAGACAGACAAATAAGCTCATCTAAATCTAATTAAGCAAAAATTAAGCATGCAGTAAGCTAAAATGAAACAAGAGAAAACACAACGTACTAACAACAGTAGCTACAGGATTAAACTACCAGTTACTAACTTAAAGTTAGTCGATAGTATAAAAAGTTAGTACTGCTAAGCCTTAACAAAACACAATTAAAAGAAATAGCAAATAACTAAAACAGAAGGTTAACTCCCCTAATTAAGCACTTAAGCATAAGAATAAGCAACCAGATAGACTATTATGATAAATAAAGCTAGAAAAACTAAAAATGATAAACTCCTTAAAAGTTATTTCTGAAAAGACAAATAAGTTTCTGAAAACAGTACACTAAAAATAAGCTTAATCTACTCTAAAAAGCTAAAGAAATCTTAAAAAAGTGAAATATATAAGCTGATGAGCTAAATTGAACTGCCAGTACTAACAGTACTAACTAACAGTACTAACTTGGAGTTAGTACTGGTAGTGTTAAGTTAGTGCTGTTCCAAAAGTGAACCAGCAGTACTAACTTGAGGTTAGTACTGCTAGTTGAAAATACCCCTTAAAAATCATTTTTCTTTCAAATTAAGTAAAAACAGATTATCAAATAACAAAGTAAAACACTTATAAGCAATTTTCAATCCATAATAAGCACTTAAATAAGCATGAATTAGCCTAGCAGTGTTAACTTATAACTAGCAGTTTTAACAAATAAACTAACAATTCTGCAATAGACAAGTAAAGTAAGAAATAGAGAGACTTACTACACCCTTGCTCAAAACAGGGTCAAAAAAATGAATCTACAAGCTCTAGCTTGCATAAAACAAGCTAGTGAGAGTCCATAAGCCCATCCAAAACTGGCTTATCATCCATAACATCAGCTGAGGTATATTTGAGAGTGAATGGTGTGATATTCTCTTAACTTCTTAACTTTTTAAGTTCACTTAGTTAAAACAGTTTGTAAACAAGCTGTATTGAGAGCTTTTGAACACAAAACAACTCAATTAAGAAACTTAACACTTGGGATTATAAAGTGACTTTAAAAACTCAAACTTGCATTAAAACTTGAAAGTGTTACAAGCTGAAAGTAAAAACTGTAAATAACTGAAAATAAGCTAAGTTAAATTAAAAACTAAAAACTAGATTCTCCGATTGGTACAAAGGCTTACAAAAAGCTCTATATATAGCCGAAGTATTGGACTTGCATCTTGTGCTTCTTTGGAGAGATAAAACCAAGTGTGCTAGTTGTGTGAGGAGAATCTAGAGCAAATCCCAGCCTTTGATTTCTTTTGAGCTTCTTTGGAGACAATCTCAGCCATCGAAGTGCTTTGGGAATGGAGAGGGATTGCCAACATGGACTTTATAAAGCTGGGGGGGGGGGAAAGTAGGGGTTGGATGAAAATGATTGGGTAGGATGTTGTGTGATTTTGCAGGAGAGTATGGGAGCAAAACATGGTTGAGGGCTGGTGTTGTATTGGCGGGAGAAATGTTTTTTACAAGTTCACGTTGTGACAGAGAGAAGGTTGAAGATGATTATGGGAATGTTTGGTTTGTGTAAGGAAAAGCACCCTCAACATAATATTCTTTTCATTCCTTTTTCCCCTTTCTTTCTTTTTTAAATGATAGTCTCTCAATTTGGCATTATAATCAGCACCTGTGGTTTATAATATAATATACTTAGGGGTTTGGCACTTTGACCCTCAGTTAATATTTTTCTTTGCTTTTTCTTCTCGGAGTTGACTTGACTTTGATTTGGCTTCGTCTTCACACACTTTTCCATCGTGTCTTGTTTTGTCGCTTTTTGCTTGGTTTTTCGTCTTTTTGTGAGATATCCGTTCCCTGCACAATACAAATACAATGTATTTTTGGTATGTTTTTATTCTTTTACAGTTCGTTTTAACTGGAAAATGGTCATGTGTAATTAAACACATTCATATGAAACAACACTATTTGCTCCAATCATTATGGATTGGAACACTCTGATGATGAAAGTGAGATAGATTTTATGTTTGACCTACGCACTCAAAGGATAAAATCTGTTAAGACTGTTAGGTACTCAGATGCTCCCTAACAAAAAAAAAACACACTTCCTAGAGGGAACCATAGGAAATTGGAACGATCCTATATCCATTACTAGATGTGACCTTTTAAAATGACTAATAACAGCTTGGTTATGATTGTGGGTAGTTCTTGAGCATCAAATTACTGCTGTGTGATAAAAGGTTTGGGACGACAAATATGGTCAGTGTTGGAAACAACTCAAGAAGGGTGATCACAAGACTTTATTAATAAAATGACTCCCCTCACACCAAAGAGTTTGTTCCACAAGTGTTTTTTTACTTAGGTCAGGGAAACTTAGTACTGCTAGTGCAGCAGTTAATACTGTCAGACCAGTTAATACTGCTAACACAAAAGCAGTTAATACTATCAAATCAGTTAATACTGCTGCCTCAAAACCAATTGTGAATCATCCTAGAACAAAAAACAAATGCTTTCAAAAGAGGATATTCACAAAGTTCAAGGCCTTTTAACAGAAATTTTGCAAACAAGAACAGTATAATCAACACAAATGTTAATACTGCCAGGGTAAAACATACTACTACTACTAGGGATAGAGCAGTAGTAAATGAAAATAAGGGAAAAAGGGCTAATGCTGTTAAGGCCTCAGCATTATGGGTTTGGAAGGCCAAAAATAGCAGTGCATCAACTACATTCAAGAAATATTCTTACATTGATGCACGAGGCAGATCCAAGTCAATAATGGCTTTGATCCCCAAAAGAGTCTAATTCTCTTATTTCATGTGCAGGGCAACCCACAACAGAAGGAGTACAAAGAAAAAGGAGTAATTGACTGTGGTTATTCCAGGCACATGACAGGAAACAAGTGCTATCTTGATGAATATGAAGATTATGATGGTGGATTTGTTTCCTTTGGTGATGGTAAAGGAAGAATTTCTGGAAAAAGTAAAATCAAAACAGGATCATTGGATTTTTATGATGTGCTCTTTTGTAAGGAGCTTAAGTATAATCTGTTCAGTGTGTCACAAATCTGTGACAAAAAAGAACAATGTTCTTTTTACTGACACTGAGTGTCTTGTCTTATCTTCTAACTTTAAGCTACTTGATGAAAGTCAAGTATTGCTGAGAGTTCCAAGAAAGGACAACATTTACAGTGTTGACCTAAAGAGTGTTGTTCCTACTGGAGGTTTAACTTGTCTCATTGCTAAGGCCATAATTGATGAATCCAATACATGGCACATGAGGCTTGGGCATATTAATTTTAAAACAATGAATAAACTTGTGAAGGGAAACCTTGTAAAAGGTTTTCCTTTAAAGATTTATGAAAATGATCATACTTGTGTTGCCTGTCAGAAAGGAAAGCAACACAAAGCCTCTTATAAGACCAAGCTTGTGAACTCAATCAGCAAACCCTTACATATGCTTCATATGGACTTATTTGGTCTAACAAATGTCAAAAGTTTAATGAAAAAGTCTTATTGCCTAGTAGTCACTGATGACTTTAGTAGATTTTCTTGGGTATTCTTTTTTGCCACTAAGGATGAGACTAGTGGGATTCTAAAGGCCTTCATAACAAAAATAGAAAATCAACTAGATCATAAAGTAAAATTAATCAGGAGTGACAATAGAACTGAGTTTAAGAATAGTATAATGAACCAGTTTTGTGAAATGAATGGGATTAAGAGGGAATTTAGTGTGGCTATGACTCCTCAGCAGAATGGTGTAGCTGAGAGAAAGAATAAAACACTGATAGAGGCTGCAAAAACTATGTTAGTAGACTCTAAGTTGCCAACCACCTTTTGGGCAGAAGCAGTTAATACTGCTTGCTATTTGCTAAATAGGGTCTTAGTCATTAAGCCTCATAACAAGACACCTTATGAACTTATTCGTGGAAGACCTCCACTGATAGATTTCATGAAACCTTTTGGGTGTCCTGTTACCATCTTAAATACCAGGGATCATCTAGGCAAGTTTGATGGTAAAACTGATGAGGGATATTTTGTTAGGTATTCTGTGGTTAGTAAAGCTATGAAAGTATTTAACAAGAGGACTAGGATTGTTGAAGAGACCTTAAACATTAGATTTCTTGAAAATACACCTAATGTGAAAAGAAATGGACCAGACTGGTTTTTTGATGTTGATTCTTTGTCAATATCTATGAACTATGTGCCAGTTGTTGCAGGGAACAAAACTAATGGTATTGCAAGAATCAAAGATAACACTGTTGCAGGTCAAGCTCAAAAGGAAAAACAACCTGAACAAGAATACATCCTAATACTAATTTGCACAACTGATCCATCAATCTCTCAAGGTCCTAAAGATAGAGAAAATGATACTAGTATGAAGCCTACAGAAGTGAGTCAGAAAGGCTAAATCAAAGGGAAATGCAGTATGAAAACACTAACAGTAATAATTGTATTAATACTGTTAGTACACCTGTTAGTACTGCTGGACCACCAGTTAACACTGCTAGACCTCCTGGTAGTACTTCCAATGCATTTGAAGAACATCTTTTTAAAAGATTCTCTCATTTCAAAAATGCATTTTCCCTTCCACCTGTTCTAAATATATCTTCAATGGATAATATTGGCATCTTTGGAAATGCTTATGATGATGAAGATGTGGAAGAAGTGGTTGATATGAACAATGTCAATTCATCTTATTTAGTCCCTGATACTTCTTTCACTAAATTTCACAAAGATCATCCTGAAGATCAAGTGATTGGATGTCTAAAAACACCTGTACAGATAAGACACATGACCAAGATAACTAAAGAACATGGTTTGTTTTCCTCAGTTCACAAGCTTAGGAGAACAAATCACAAAGATTTCAATAATTATTGTTTGACTGTTTCTTATCTCAAATTGAACCCAAGAAACCAGTTCAAGCATTAAAAAATCCAAGCTGGGTGGAAGCAATGCAAGATGAGCTTCTACAATTTAAATTGCTAAAAGTTTATTACTTGTGATTTTACATGGAGCAAATGGGAAATTAGTAATAAATAGGTTTTTAGAACAAGAAGGATGAAAGAGGTATAGGGTGAATGAACAAGCTAGACAGGTTGCTTCTGGAGGTCATACTAAAGAGGTCCTATAGATTTTGATGAAAGTCAATCTTTGCAAGTTGCTGCCAAGGATTGAAGACATAAGTTTATTGTGGCTTATGCTTCCTTCAAGATTTTGTGGTCTTACCAAATGGATGTGAAGGGTGCTTTTCTATATGAAAAGATAGTAAGAGCGAGGTTGTATGTCTATTCAACCTTTCCTGGGTTTGAGATCCTCACTTTAAGATAAAGGTCTACAGGTAGAAAAGGCTCTATTGACTACATCAGGCCTTAAGAGCATGGTTATGAGACATTGTCAACTTTATCTGCTGAAAAATGATTTCACAGGGGTCAAATTGATAAACTGTTGTTCATAAAACGGCATAAAGATGATATCCTGTCTGTAGAGTAGAAGTTTATTGATGATGAATCATCTTTTGGAGTCAACCAAGAAACAGATGAGTAATGAATTTGAAACAACTGATGCATGATCAGTTCTAAATGAGTTCTATGGGAGAACTTTCTTTCTTATTAGGACTTCAGGTCAAACAGAAGAGTGATGGGATATTCATCAGCCAAGATAAATATGTTGATGAGATTTTAAAAAAGTTTGATTTTGCCTCAGTAAAGACAGCAAGCACTCCAATGGAGACAAAACAAAGGCATTGATAAAAGATGAAGAAGCTGAGGATGTGGATGTTTACTTATATAGATCAATGATTGGATCATTGATGTACTTAACAGCTTCTAGACTAGACATAATGTTTGTTGTTTATGCTTGTGCAAGGTTCCAATTTACTCCTAAAATTTCACAGTTTAATGACGTGAAGAGGATCTTTAGATACTTAAAGGCCAACCTACATTGGGCCTTTGGTTATCCTAAAGATTTACCATTTGGACTTGGAAGCTTTTTCTGATAGTGACTATACTGGAGCTAGTCTTGACAGGAAATCCACAACAGGAGGTGTCAATTTCTTGGCAAGTGATTGATTTCATGGCAATGTAAGAAGCAGACCATAGTAGCCAACTCAACAACTGAAGCAGAATATGTTGCTGCCGCTAACTGCTGTGGACAGGTGTTATGGATCCAAAATCAAATGCTTGACTATGGATTCAATTTCATGAACACCAAAATCTACATTGATAATAAAAGTACAATATGTATTGTGAAGAATCCAGTCTTCTTTCTGTGTTTTACTCCAAAACTAGACATGGTCGATAAGGCACCATTTCATCAGAGATTCATATGAGAAGAAGTTGATACAAGTGATCAAGATTCACACAGACCAAAATGTTGCAGATCTTTTCACCAAAGCTTTTGATACTAGTAGGTTTAACTTTCTAATTACTAGCATTGGATTACTTAATCTCTTAGGCTTAACAGTTTTTAATTTTTAATCATGGATTATGCATAAATATAGATCCTTATGAATTCTCATATGTCTATCTAGTTTTTCTAGTGTGCTTGTGATGAATAGAGGCATGTTGTTGTATAATTATTGATGACAGAGTTAAAACTGCTAAGGTAAATGTTAATACTGCTAAGTATAATTAGTACTGCTAGTTATACTTAAGACTGTTGGTTAAAACTGTTAGTCATAATTCTTAAATGCTATTACAAGAAAGACTTTGGAGTTTAATTGTAGTGTGTCTTTTTGGTTATGGACTAACATTTGCAAGTATGCATATTGAGTATCTGGTATTGAATTGAGGGGAGGATTATGTTGTCAATATGCAGTCAAGAATTAATGAAAAGACATGTAATATCAAGCACAAGTGTGTGATGTGTCAATCACCTAGGAAAATCAAAAAGAGGTCAGGACACCAAGATACCTCAGTCTAGTGGTCCCCCTGAATAAGGTTGGTGATGAGGCTGTTCATAAGGAGTTGGGTGACAGAATGGAAAGGGCTGCCACTACTGCTTCTAGCTTTGAAGCAGAGCAGGACAGTGGTAACATAAATTAAGACCCAATCCATGGCAACACTTAATGAGCCAAGTTCTTAGGAAATTGGTTCAGGTAGTGGTCCCAGGTGCCAAGATACCATATTGGGGGATGTAGATGCTCAAACTTGGTTTGAGACTACATCTAAATAGTTCAATGATCCACCTCTCTCAAAAGTTAACACATTTTTGGAAGTGGGGAGGACAGTCTGAAACTTATGGAATTTATGGCACATTGTACAAAATTGTATGAATTTGTGAGGAAAAAGAATAGAAAAGACATGGTGAGTTTTAAAAACAGAAAGAGAGCTGAGTGACAAAACAGGAAAGAAGTGCATGGTGAGAAAAAGAATGAGGATAATGTGTGAGCATAAAACTGAAAGAGAGAATGTTGAGAATCTACCATGGTGAGGAAATGTTTGTTGGATCAAGATTGGAGTGTAATACTGTTTGGCTCAACTTATACTGCCAGTATTAAGTTTAGTAATGCTTGTATATCTTACTACTGGCTGGGACGAAGTTATACTGTTAGCGTCAAGTTTGTACTTCTAGACAAACTTCGTATGTAGGTGGACCATTGTTACTATTTAAGCATAACAAAATTTCTTCCTGATTCTAGCTGTTGTGACATTTATGCCAATTGGAGAATTCATGATCTTTCTATATAATCATAAGATTTCTTCAAGATAAGTACAAATCTTATTGAGTCGGTGCAAATTTAAAATTATAAATATTTTCTCTTATCATAATTCCCTCTACCGAAACCTTACACTCTCTCAAACGAACATATCTCAGATCATTAATTAATTTTTATTCATCAAATGGCGAATTTGGAATTTTGCGACAAGCACACTATGGTGGAATACTTGTAAAGTAGAGGCAGCAGTGAGGGCTTTCATGAAAATCATTGATTTTCTCACTTCAAGTCACATTCTACTAGGGCCCTAATGAATGTTCCAACATATGTCTCTCTCATTGAACATTTTGGCAAACTGCTTTGCTTTGTGCCAAATGAGGATGGGGTAATGCTATCACTGCTACCATTGATGGAAGAGACGAAGATAATCATAAAGGCCTCCATTAGAAGACATCCTCAACTCTTAAGATCAGAAAGGTCATAGTTTTCTTGTAATACAGAGATTTTTGAGAGCTAGCTCACATGGGGTTATGCAACAACTTTGATAGTTTATATGAAAACGAACCTCGTTACTGAACACAACTTGAAAAGGACATTTCTGCCCCTCAGTTTGGAAGTTTTTCATTCATACCATTTCACTCTATGTATGAGTTCTCAAACAATACTGCTTGGATTAATTCTAGTAGTAATATTGCTTACTGCTATCATATGCTTGGCACAGCAAACGGACCTTCAACTTCTCAAAATTTACTTTTGATGCCATGGTTAAGAATTTGGATAACACACATAAATTTTTGATGTATCCCAGGTTCATCCAAA
Source organism: Tanacetum coccineum (assembly GCA_026074375.1). NCBI lineage: Eukaryota > Viridiplantae > Streptophyta > Magnoliopsida > Asterales > Asteraceae > Tanacetum > Tanacetum coccineum. Next base: position 53,763 of record BQNB010002093.1, read on the forward strand.
TACTTTTGAACAAACAACAAGACTACCTTTTGCCTTAATACTAGAACTATTTCTACTCATACCTTACAAACAAACTATTCAACAACATGAGGAGAGCATCCAAGGGATACTCTGGGGTAGTCACACCATTATTTGATACTATACTAGTTCAGCCTCAAAGTGAAGCACCATCCACCTCTCCCTCGAGAATAACATCTTCACCATCCTTGTCATTCTATCACATACCACCCAGTACCCCAAACATACCACCATCTTTCCAAACCATACATGAGCACGAGAAAGACTGCTACCATGCCCCATGATTCACCTCTCCCAGGAGGTCACACCCCTGGAAGTGATAAGGGCAGACTGAAACATATGAATTGATGGAATTGATTACCAAATTATCAAACAGTGTTGTGGCTGTGGAGGAAGACTTGAAACAGACAAAGAAGGTTTACAGTTCTGCTCTTACAAAGTTAGTCTTAAAAGTGAAGAAGTTGGAGAAGCAAGTCAAGTATTGCATTCAGGAGAAGGGCTAAGATTATTCTCTCAGAAGATAAAGATGCTGCATAAGATCCTTCCAAATAGGGGAGGAAGATAGCTCAGATTGATACACATCCTACTATTTCCTTGGTACAGGATGGAGGAACTTCATGGTTTCAGGAGGATCCAGAGAAGACTAGTACTGATACTGAGATACTTGTAGAACAAGAAACTCTAACTGAGCTTATAGAAAACCTTAGAAGTGGTGAAAAAGGTAAAAAAAAGAGATAGAACTGCTAATATACCAGTTAGTACTGCTAGTGCAGCAGTTACTACTGCTAGTGCTTCTATTAGTATTGCTAGTCCTCCAAAGGTTTCAACTGCAGAAGTTAGTACTGCCAGCCCTGATGTTGGTACTGCTGCTGCAGCACTAGTGTATATTAGGACTAAATGCATAAAGGAAAGGACCAAAGGAAAGGCCATTATGCAATGAACCGAGCCTACAAAGCAAACTCAAGAGAGGGGTTCAAGTACAAATTGGTGTAAATGAGGATGTTTAGCAGAAAGTTTCAAGAGAAGGAAACAAGCAAAAGCAATGGCAGAGCAAGAACAAGAAAGGATCAATTTTGAAGCTGCTCTGGAACTACCAAAGCAATTGAATGAAAGGGAAGAAGTTCCAACTAAAGCTACACAATCTCAGACTATTGATTAGAGTGATCCTGTTGTGCTTAGGTATCATGCTTTAGAATAGACCTACTCTCTGCTAAAGTAGGAAAGAACATGTCATGTACTTGGAAGAATCAAGCAAGATACAGCAAAGTTACTTCAAATGAATGAAATATAAAGAAATTAGCCAAATATTTGAAAAAGTATGGGTATCAAAAACATACTTTTTGTACTATTGGTTAGAGTCTGGACTGGCTTACTAGAAAGGAAAAACAATGCAAGGAAGAGAAGCGGGTGAAAAGAAAAGTGAAAAATGCCTCTAAAGCACAAATAAGAAAGAAGAAGGCACAGGACTTATGAAACAAGAGAAGGCTAGACTTCGAGATTGTGGTTAAAAGTTGCTCAAGATGATGAAAAATCTGTTAATCCTGAGATTTTGTCTACCAAGTACCTAATAGTTGATTGGGAGTATCAGTTGCTAGGTCAAATGGGAGGAAAAGACTTTGAAACTTACAAATTAACCAGAGCTGATGGAAGTGTAAGTTATCATGGAAATATACAAGCCTTCTTAAGAAAACTTAACAGATAAGACTTGAATACCCTATACAGATTGGTTCAGGAAAGGTTTCAAGATCATCCTCTTGAAGGACGTGATTTATTGCTTTGGGGAGATCTGAGAATGATATTTGACCCAGATGAGAAAGATGACATATGGATGAATCAACTAGATTGGAAATTGCTTAAATGGAAATTGCATGAAAACTGTGGAGTTCACACTTTGTTTATGGATGGTACACCTATGCAAATCAATATGCTAGTGGAGAAGAAGTACCCTCTGATGAAGGATTTGCTGGAGAAGATGCTAAACTTGCAGTTAGAAGCTGAAGAAGAAAGTACTATGGCTTTTGAGCTTCTAAAGTTTATCAAGTCTCAGATTGAAGAACAATGATAGTGTGTTTGGAAGCATCCTCAGCAGAAGCAGAATAGAAGATTTAAGTCAGAAGAAACTTGGGATTTGAAGGTAAATCACAAGTTTAGGAGAGGATTATTGGGAATAAATCTTCACAGATTAGTATTGCTTTGAATAGAACTAACAGTACTAACTGAGTTAGTAGTGCTAGTATAATATTAGTACTGCTAGTGTTAGTTTGTATTGCTAGTGAAGGACTTAATACTGTTGAAGGTTTGAAGTTTGTTTGAAGACAAAGACGTGTAACAAGATATGCATGGAGTTATTTATGGTGTATATTCTATATTCTATAGAAATATATGTATATGTTTAGAATTATAGAAGATCTTAAAAGATTTGTAGTTATCTTGTAAAGGACTCCTTGGTGTATAAAAGGAGATCCTAGGTCGTGAAGTTATATATAAGTTTTCCATCTCAGTTTTCCATAGAGTTCATAGCTTCAAGGTTGTAAACCCTATCACTAAGTCAGAGTGATCGTATTAATATATATTGAAGCTTGTTGTGTTGATTATATATTTGTGTCAAAACATACTTTACTGTTTCATTGAGAATACTTCTTAGTGATATAAACTATATTCCGCATAGTTTATATCATTCAATCAAAGTTTCATTCTTAGTATTTTTGGATTTATTCAAGAGTACTAAACCTTATAAGCTAAGGAGTTAAAGATCTATTCATTGGGATCAACACTATCATTAATCAACTTTTATCGTTCACTGATTCATTTCTTGACTACGAGATTTAATCCGAAGTTGGTATTTTAATATATCTGGTAAGTTTCTTAAAAATTGCAATATATAAAATTGACCCCGTCTATGTTTTCATGATTTGATTCTTATAGTAAGTGTCCCTATGAAGCATAATACTTGTGCTCTTTAGGTATCAATTAGTTGATGTTTGTAGCAGACACACACACACACCCCTTTATATATGATTCTTGATAACGAAGCATATTAATTATCGAACTTTAAAGAGATAATTTAGGATAATCTTATAAGAAACTTATATTTTGAATTAAACATTACAAGTTAAGAATAGTCTTGCATGTTATGAAATTAAGAGCCAAACAGTTTAAACCTAATGATTATAAGTTCAAACATCCATCATATTTATCGTGTCAATAGCGCATTATATTCTTACACCAGTAATAATATTTGACCATTTTGAATGAAAAAAAACGAAGAAACTCCTTAAACCAGTAAGAACTAAGGGAGTGCATCTCAACCTGCTGTATAACAAAATATAATCATTCCCTTGCAGATTATTTTTTGATAGTAAATAAATTTTGGATAGGGAAGATGGATAAACGTTCTTTATTTCTTTATGTGTAGCGATTTTATAAAAGGTAGATAAAAATAAATAAGTAATTTGCACACTCTTATATTTTATTAACACACTTAAAGTTATACAATAAACGGTTGTATGTTTATTATATACCGCTTTATTAGATTGTACATTTAAGTGTACAAATTCCCTATAAAAACAGCATATCGTGTGTCAAAACTAAAAATAGAGATCCCCAAACCAAAAAGCAATAAAGTACTACTTTACCTTCCTTATATTTTCGTATCTTTTTCTTTATGATATAGGAATTATACCTTTAGTTTAAAATCCAGGATGCGGGCTTAAATGCATTAAATGCAAACCCGAGTCCGACCCACTCATTTCGCCGGAACCCGCCAGAGTTGGACCGAAACCCGCCAGAAAGAGAACCCGCCGGAATACCCACTAACCCGTTATTTAATTGCCGATCTACTCCTTTGCTACGTGTTCCTCATTTTTTTCCACTCACAAAAAAACACATAGCATGATACGTGTTATTTTTCCCTCCAATCTCATATCATTGTGAAACACCGACTCTCTCACCCTCTTCACTCATTCTGACTTAGACATACCAAGAATAAAAAAACTCACACCGGTTCACTCCTCTCCTTATTCATTGATAACTTACCACCATTGCTATCATTTTCTTCCTTTTGATCTTTTTTTCTCCTGGTGGTTTGCAGTATGCAGGTTATAATTCTACTTTGCAGACCAACTCAGTGGTGCCTTGCAGATATGTGCTATTTTTATTTATATGGTTCTTGATATGATTTTTTTGTATATTAGTGTTATCCTTATTTTTTATATGTTATTTATGATAAAGTTTGTAACTTTGATGCTTGATTTTAATTGATGTACTTAACTGAAGTTGGGATAATGCTTGGAAGGGTGAGTTAGGTTTTGATCAAGGGGTATTTGGAAAAGGTTAGTTGAATAAAGAGTTTAAGGGCTTATTGCATTCTAAGAACACAAATAAGTTGTTTTGGTTTATTGATGCCCATACAACCGAATAGGTTTTTTATGTCAGAACAATATGTTTCTAAGAAGCCAATGTAGAGAAGGATATTGAGCTTATAAGTTGATTAAATTGAAAACGTATTTTGGTAAAGATGTTAAGAGTATGAGTTGTTTAGTAGCTTATGCGCTTATTGTATATCGGTATAACTAATAAGAAAATTTGGTAGTTAGGTTGGAGCAAAACAGATTATTGCTTATTAGCTAACTTAAGCTGTTTAGGGCCTGCTTATTTAGGAAGTTTAAACCCATCTTAAAACTATTTGTATTAATACTTTATGGTGAAATGGCTCATTAAACGCTCTACAACGGCTTATCATTTGTATTTTGTAGGGCAAAGTAGTAGCACTATGTCAAGTAATGGATGGTATCCGGATAAACATTTGAATATGGTACAAAAGGTGCGAAAACTAAAAAAATTATAAGGTTTACTTATAACTTGATGAAATGTCTGAAACTTGATGAAAAAATAGAAGTTGCATGTTGTAGGGCGCGTCATGAAGGGACATGATGATTCAAAACCATGGTCACAACCTGTTAATGCTTAGGTTTGTGTTACTTAAAAGTGGCCTCATGGCCTGATGGTGTTAAACCGACCTCGGATGGGAGCCTTGTGGTCATAGGTTTAAATTCACACATTACAACTGAACACGTACACCTACATGTATATTAATGTGTTTTCATTCTTTTGATACTTTTATTTTTTTCTAGCTTATGTTGCTGCTGGTGCTTGCAGCTAAAAGGAGTATCAAGTTAGTATACCCATGGCATGATAGGCTCATAAGCTGCAAACTAATATGTAAGAAAACCAAGTTTGGTTGTGGTCTTAAGTTATGCATAAGTTGTAATACGAGCAGCAGACGAGAAATTGGTGGCTCATTTGTCGTTCCTGCACATGCAATACATATACATTGGGATGTATTTCAAATACCTTTAATCAAGTTCAATGTATGTGTCGCCGCAAAACGTGTCTTCTACGGATGCAAACAATAGATAGCAGCAGCCTGCACTTCAATGTAAGCACAGTAGCAATCTTTTGTATTTTTAGATTATTTAATAAAAGATTAAATTTTTCATGTTCATTGTTGTTGTTTTTTGAGCGGGCTGATGCATTGGAACGACCTGCTGTTGAATTAGCTCGGCGTGCTGATGCAGTGTTGATGCTTTGGAAAGACGACTTCAGTGTCCGGAAAATCAAGCCAAAAAAGCATTTGCAATGTCTAAGGGTAACTTCACTTATCCTTCTTTAGCTACTAACAGTTATAATATATGAGTTTCACAAAAGAAAAAAACCAACTTATAGGCTGTTTGGGATTGCTTAACCCCATTCAAAACTTCATGAAGCTTGCACAGAATTGTATTCTCCCGCATGTCCCAATATAATGAAATTGCTCAAAATATTTTATTTGCAGGATCGTCACTAGAAGATGATGCAGAAGTACATAGGTGCTGATATTACATATATTGTGACTTTATCGGTGCTCATTTTTGAGCCAATGAGAATGTTGCAGAAAATGGCAGAGGTTTGTCCAACATTACCTATATGATTGCAGTTGCTAATTTTGTTTAAATTGAGTTATTTATACGACACGTTTGATATATTTTCCTAGTTGATGGAATATTCCCACCTGCCAAAGCTAGTTGATAAGTGAGGATCCACACATGCCAATGGTGTATGTTGGTAAGAATCTATCACACACGCAAAGAGACAGACCCATATGCACACTTATATGAGTCACCCAGTCAAACGACATATAAAACTATATGTATTAGATAGGTGTTGAATACAATTTAAATCCATTGTATATGTATGTTTGTTACTATACATACATAAACTATTACCAATCTATATGTATGTATTTTCAAAATATATTACATAGGTGTTGGCTATTCAATAACGTATTTTAAAAGAAAGTAACTTTTAGATAGGTGTTGGACATATAGCAAAGTTAGGGTCATCTATCTAATATCAGGTAAAAGTAACAAACGTTGAAAATAATTAGTTAGGGTCACCTATCCAATAATCATTTCGTGTTGGCTAATTGTTCGTATTTTGCTGTGATAACTGTTCGAAAGCTTCTGATATTAGATATAACTGTTATATAACGTACAAACTAGCCAATGGCCAATAATACCTGATTGCTATATAGTAGCCTTTCAAAAATGTATTCCAAAAACCTAACGGCTTGGTAATAGAAAAAGTAACAATTGTATAGCCAACATGTTATCAGCGCTCAGAAGAACGCACCACAATGCCTGAAAGCACAAATTGCATTTTACTCTCAAGATTATGTTGACAGTTTTTGGTTCCATAAGCTGAAGCAATTTTTTGACACGAAAAAACGGTTTCAAGTTCTAATGTTGCATTTATCATCCGAGGTATTGTCTTTATCCGATTTTATATATGATAAGTCGTTTATGTTTTTTAATTTATTCCCTAAAAATAATATAAAAGATAATTCGAACACTAAATTGTATCTTTACAAAATTTCTTAAATGTTGAGGAACTAAAGCTGGTTCAGTCCCTACCTAATGAACTCGAGCATATTGAGCTAAAAGTGATCGACATATGCGGATTATTTGTTTATTGTTTATGAAGCTGTTGTGGATGTTGTACTCTGGTGTTGTTGTCCTTGATCTCTAAAATTAACTGCGATGTTTCAGACCATCAATGCTGAAGAACACAACCAGGTTGTCAAGGTAATATTTACATGTACTTTCTTAGTTGAATACTCATTATTTTTCATTGATCCTTTTTTCAATGCTGCAATTGAGCATAGTTATTAGATTTTCAATGTGTGAAATATCTTAAAGTAGATTGTGTTAGATGCAGGCAAGTCGACAGGGACTACCAATTTCTCAAACATGAGAGAATTATGGACTACATTCTTTTAGTCGGTATTAGCGTTCGAGAAAGCAATCAGGACCTATCAACTGATGAAGGCGATCTATCTGCACCTAGCACTCCTACAGGTTTCTTTCTTTCTCTCTCTTATACACACAACTTCATGAGTCGATATGACAATAAGCTTTTTTTCCTTTTTTAGGAAACACTGAACTAGATAGCAGCGAGGCAAGTCCTAGAGATTCTTCAGCAGATACGGATACCTCTCTCAATCTTACACGGTAAAATACTCTAAAAATCTTAATAATATCTTCCATAAGCACCGCCCATCCTAAAATATGTTACCAGTCAGCCTACTGATTCAAATAATGTATTAGTGTTGATTACATTGTCGATTACCAACTTAATCAAGACTACTTTATTGCCTCTTTAGGGCTAAATACAGTTATTAATCTTTCCAATTTATAAAGTGAGTTTGGAAGGCCTTTGTGCCATTTGATATTTGGTAAATAATCAGAATTTAGGCATATGATTATTTTGATCAACACTCTATTACTCTGCATTTTTTCATTTAATCACAACTGATTATGTGATTCTGATAACTGAATATCACATAATCACTTTCAAAATGCTAATTTATAAATTACAACAATCATTTTACATGTGGGACCCTGTAAGGCTTGGCATTAACATTTGTCACATGATACAACTAAACTTTCACACCGACGTTAGTCTAAAAGTTTAATTATGTCGGGTAAAGGTAAAATCATTGTGTTTTGTTTTCTGTATAAATTATTTTAGTTCCCTATGAGTTGATGTTTTAAGCGGTGGGTTGAGTAATGAAAAGAACTGGGTGTTTTTCTAACACGGGTATAAACATGTTACCTTATTAAGAAAAAGGCATAACTTTTGGTTTGAATACATATCTTTACATAAGTTATTATGAAAAGAGTAAGTAAGGAGCTAGAAGAGAAGAGGATTTGGTCCCGAGATTATTATTAAAGTCACGTACCCGTACTTTTTCATACCCTCATTCTGTCATTGCTCTTTGAGATCAATGTCATGAGTGTGGAACAGTACCTGAGTTGTCTAAAATATTATTATTTAGTATTTATTATGTTTTTTTTAGGTGGGAAATGTTTATGTTCAGTTTAGGGAAGAAGAATATACAGCAAAAGCATTGAAGAACCTTACTGGAAGATACTACGTGGGTATGGTGTTCTGCATGTTTTTTTGAATTTTAATACTTCTTTTGCCTTTATGGCATATATGAACATATCGGAGAACATTATGCGGGACTGCCCATCATTGTTGGCTTCTCACCGGTGACTGATTTCCGAGAAGCTACTTGCAGGCAGTATGAGGAGAATACCTACAACCGTGGTGGATATTGCAAACTCTTGCATCTAAAAAATATTGGCAGGTTATTGCTTTTCTTTTAACAGACACTAAAATTATCTTAACAACATATTTCTTCTTTAGGGATTTGAGGCGGCACCTCTTTGGTAGGTACAGAAGAAGGTGTAGCTGTAGCCACGGTAGGAGCAGAAGTCCATACAGGCACCGTATCTATAAACGGGGACATGGAAGCCATGGTCATAGCTGAAGGTATGATGACAGGGACATGGATAGACAGAGAGATAGAGAATACCACTACGAGAGTCGGTCAAGGAGGCACAGGAGCACAAGCCATCTTCATAGGAGGGAACGTAGCAATTCAAAAATAGACGACATCATAGTCCGGTTTGGGAAGGTAGTGAAGAAAGGAGTGCCAAAATTGAGCAATGGAATAGGAGGATTGTTTTCAATATTAAAAAAAAGTGATTAACAAACAAAGGTTGTTGTTTGTTTATAAGACTTTACGTTAGTTTAGGATGTTTGGTGCAAGCGCATATAAACTGAAACAATTTGTCCACGTACGTTTAACATTGCTTCAACATAAGTATTGATAACGTAAAACCCAGCGCTTCGCAACGGAGCGCAGGTTAAAAACCTAGTTTTTCTTATTTGCAACATGGTGTATTGGTGTTAAAAGACAATGCATAAACATAATGTTACTTTAAATAATTTAATTTTTATATAAAACACGAGTAACTTTGATAAACATCACAAACTTCAAAAATATTAATATCATCTAACACGAGAATAAATTAATTTGAGTTTATTTAACGTCTCTAAACCTCTATCACCGTGGCACAAGTTAGAATTTCCCAATAAGATATTATCATAAGTTTACACAACATTGCAAAACATCAAAGCGTCAAACAAAAAAACATAAGCCTAATAAGCAAGGAGACTAAAACATACATGAGCATGGCACACATAATGCACCAACAAACTAAAAGCCGCAACAAATAAAACCACAAATATTCGAAGCAAATCAAGAAACTAAACACTTGCAAAAATTAAACCATCAAAAACTTTGTTATATGTCACTTATGCATTGTATATCATATATGAAGGTTTGTTTCTTAGCTAACGACTCACGGCTTTAGTGAGGGACATTGAGAAATCTCGAAGCATTATTTGGTCTTGAGTTATATTAGGAATATGAAATAGATCGACAATCTCAAGAACTTTTTTAATATGCTCGTTCGCATCTTCATGATCCGAACCGTTGAAGGTGTTGTCATATATTTCTTTGAGAAATTGACCTTTTAGTTCAAAGTGATCTTTGTCATCGATTTTAGGCCTAGTAACACCGGATCCATAGTCACCTCGGGTCTTGCACATGTATTCTTTCATAGTTTCCACCATTGTTTATGCAACTTCTTCCTCGGAATGTTCTTCTTGATCAGAGAATAGATCGAATTCAGGCGAACTCGATTCATAAAGACTAGGTGTCTTAAAAAGCTTCCTAGATGAGCGAAATTCTCGTTTCGGATTTTCGAAAGGTGTAAATAATTCCTTTGTTGAACTCCTTGTCATGCACTACCTGAAATAGAGGATAAACAATCATTAGGATTTTCTCGGAAGAAAGGTAATACAGAAAATCAAATACGAAGAATCTGTTTCTGTTGTTATATCAGTTGATCGATACGCCGTATTCAATTAATTTGAATACGCCGTATAAATCTGTTGAACAAATACGTTGTATTGGTTAAAAAAGTTAGATACGCCGTATCCAATTAAAGTGAACACGCCGTATCAGGTTATCGACTAGAACAGTGTATAGAAAACAATAAAGCACACAAAACAAACACATAAACAAAACAAACAAATATACAGAATTTTACACTAATCTAAATTACACTAATTCTAGGGGTTAAGTTAATCTAAGGTTAAATTAATCTAAGGTTAAAACCAAAATATTAAATAAAAATAAAGATTAAACAACTTCACACCCCAACAGCAGCGCCAAAAACTTGATTGTGTCATCGTGTAGGTTGTTATTTTAGTTATCAAGTTTTACATTTATATTTTGCCGACTTAACCTAAAACAACGCTTTAATGGGCAGTGTACCCGATCAGATGTAACTTCGTTGGTAAGTAGGGTGTCGATCACTAAGAGCGAGAGAGTTAATATTTTATTCTATCAATATTTTGGTTAACTAAATTAAGTTAATTTAAACTATGGTAATTCTAATCTATGCTAAACCTATGTTAATTCTAATTCTAACGGATAAAGGGGGTTTTCAGTCTGAGAGACTGGCACAGGTTTGGTGGTAACTTAGATCAATTTAAAACACAATAATACAAGCAAGCAGATAGTCAAAAGATAGAAAAGCGGTCTAGCCAAATATAAGAAAACTGTATTAGCCATGATTAATCCAATTAAAACGTTGGTTTGTTTATTTTAGTGCAATGAGTGCTTATCTCGAGGCAGCATATCATTCTAAGATTTAGGCGGTACTTCTTCCTAAAACCTAGATACGTAGGATTCTGTCATAATTAAACGCATCTGCATAAAGCATCCTATTCGCTAATTATAATCTATCTTAGGAGATTAATAATGGTGATCTTATTAAACCCTAGCTCATGTAGACTTTACCCACTTACTGCTTAACGGCAATCTATATTCTAGTAGTCCACTTTCTAAGTCTTTACCAAAGGAATCAGTACGTTATTTGTTGATCCTAGGTCACCTGTTAGTCCAACTTGTTCACATAAACCAAAGGTAAAGACAAGGCATTATTTGTGATCCTATTATTCTAGATATATAAATCGATATATGAAGAGCCATCCCGGCATCTAGCTAACTTGGTCGGTATCACTAGATCCATTTGAATGATAGGTCGCATATAAAAGCACGTAAACAAGTATAAATTGATAAACATAAACAACGATCAACGATAAACTAAGCAGTTGATATAAACAAACCAAACATTTAAATCTTCATAATCATGGCTAATACCCAAGGGTACTAGCCCTTAACCATTGTAATTAATACAGGAATAATCAATCAACCAAGGTAAACTAACTAAGTTAAACGAATGATACCAAAAATCGAATGTTTAAAAGAGTATACAGATTACAAGGTGTTTCCTATGGAATTAGTAGCTTTGCTTGACCTCTTCTACTTTTCTTGTCTTCTGAAAATCGACCTTTGTGGTTATGGTATCAAAAATATGATCAAGCACACCTAAAACTCGTGTTTAGGTTTTCTATTTATAGTGTCTGGAATTCCTTCGATATGCCGTATTGGTTGAAGTCAATACAGCGTACTGGGGGTTTCTTGGAGTAGGGACCACGTTCAATATCTTCCAGAATATTTAATTACTATATCTTGGATACGACGTATTAAGGTCTTCTGGATATGACGTATTGGTCTTTATTCTTCATGGTTTCTTGTGAAGTGCAGGCACAGATATGCCGTATCTTCCTTGATGGATAGGGCGTATTGGATGTCAGAACAATATTCTTCAGATTTCTTCGATTAAGCTCCAGAATGCGCACCTTTTAGCTAATCTTCACAAAGTACTCTATAATTACTGCAATTGTTAAATATAAACGATTAAGTATCAATTCTTGTAATATTTATACAAAATGGGTAAGAAACACGGGATAAATGATGCTATAAAAGTGACGTTATTTGATGTTATCAAGCCCACTTTTCATTCCCGCTTTGAGTGAAAGGGCAAGAGGCACTAACATACACTAACAGTTCTTAAGTTCGCTCAGTAAACTTAGAGGCATGACCTATATGTTCATCTAAAGTTTTTAGTGCTCTAGCTTCTTCTAATAATTCATGTAGTGTTGCTACATACTCCTTAGTGACTTTCAGATAATCGCGATGCACAACCCTATTGTTCTTAAAGTACGCATTGATTGGTTCAATCTCAATCTTAAGCAAACCTGGGGCAAGAACTTTTGTGCATTTTTCAATTATCTTGTTGGTAGTCAAGTGTGAATTAACTGATTTTGATAAATCATTTTTTCCCAACTTTAGGAATAACCTTTGATTTAGGAAGCGGAGTTACTGAATAAGGTTTAGTTCCTGAAGTTGAAGGTTTAGAAAGCTTAGTGTTCACACTTGTACCATTATGATTCATTTGAGATTCAAAAAACTTTCCTTTTAACTGTGCTCTTAACTTGTTATTTTTAAAAATCTGATCATTAAGTTTTTGTTGCAAAGAGTCAGTTTGAAGTTTGGTTTTTGCCCGTGTCTGCTTGATTGAATCATACAGCTTCTTATATTCTAACTTAATATATTCTCTTTCCTTAACTAGGGAAGAAACCTGAAAAGCTAGAGACACATTCTCATCCTTTATTGTCTGAATCCTAGAATCAAAAACAGGCAATCCACACTGAGTCTTTTGGCTCTTTTGAGCTAAAAGATGTTTCAACTCATTGATGACGTGTAACTTGTCTTGCAATTGCACTTTGATTGTTTATCTCAACAGATTGATTATTGATTGTTTTAACCAAAAACTGTTTATTTTTCGTGTCATGATCATTAAGAATCATTTGTTCTTTGTGATTTTGAAAAGCAATATCAAAAGTAATGTTGTATTCCTCAAGTTTTGCAAAACATTTTCTTAATTCACACAATTATTTTTTTAATTCTTAAAGATCTAAAAGCACAACGTCGAGACTTTTACACTTTCCACAATTATCAACTTCATTCAAAGAACGCAAGTAAGTGCACATAATATCACTAGCGATATTTTCTTCTAAGAGTCGATCATTGTTGATTAAAAGTTGTTTCTTTTTTATTTCAAAACTTTTCTTTGCCATAAAACATTGATCAACCTCGTCTTCCATTTGTTCAAAAATATCTTTCATTTATTTAACCTCAGCAATAAATCCCTTTTCAAAAAATTTAAAAGTTTCTTTTAGGTTTTCAGAAAATGGTATAACATCTTTTTTAAAAGCACCTTTTATATCCAATTGCTCCCAACTACCAATCTCATGAGGAGACACTGTAGTTCTTCTCTGGATGCATTCATCGAACTTTGTGAGAAGATCTCGTGCTTTGTTCAGATTTCTGAGAACTTGACTAGTTGATGGGAGTTTTTAGGATAAACTTTGGGTTTTGAATCAATTATAAGAGGACTTGGTGTCGAAGACCAATATAATTGTTCTGCCGACAATTGTGTTTGTGGAACAAAATACTCGTAAAGTTTGTTTAATTTAGATTAATCAATCAGTTTAGTATTAACAACAGTTTGTCTTACAAGCATTTTCAACCGACTCTTTTCAGCAAGTATCAAAGTTTCCTCAGAATCACACACAGATACAGGATTATGTTTAGCAATCAACACATTTCCATTATATAATGCAGGTTGTTGCATAGTTTGAGCGAATTGACCAACTTTAAAAACAATGTTTTCAAGTTTCTTTTTCGCTTTTTCCAAATCCACAATTTCAGTGATGTTCTTTTCCTACTTATCAGACGACTCTTTTTTGAGTGTTTCAAAATTCTTCTTTAGAAAAGCAGTGTGATTATTTAAATCCTCCTTTTGTGTTTTTTAGAAAAAACTTGTTTTTCAAAGTCAGCTACTTTCTTATTACGATCATTAATGGCTGAGTATAAATCACGACTTATATATGCTTCCTTTTCAGAATGACCATATATATATATATATATATATATATATATACACGCATACATATCTTAGAGAGAGACGTGAAAGAGAGGAGAGATTTGATGGGAGAGGAAGAGAGGGTGAGTGAATTTACTAGTGAGAGAAAGAGAGAAGAGAAATGTAGAATATTAGATTCAGAAGAGGAAATGGAAATCATCAACCCACATCCTTCCCTTTAGCTTTCTATTTATTGGCATTAGATGTCTCTTAGGTTTACCTAAGGAAGCGATGTGGGATATTACATGTTTTTACAACGTACATAATCCGACAATGACTAAACATAAAATACGACCTAGTAACCGACATTTTTCTTATTCCTAACAAGACGAAGACGACAAGAGCTTAAAAGACAATGAATTTTAATGACCTTACTTTAGGGGAGATTGTTAGCCTCAAATATTTAATCAAACAAGAAAGTCAAGGTCATTGTTGATAAGTGTCGGGTCTTTACGTTATAGTAACTTTGTAATAAATGTTGGCAGTAATAGGCTAGTCATGAAACCGAGCTCGAGGTTTAAGCTAATATTGTATACGTTACGGGCCAAAGCCCAACCAAAGCCGAGTCCCGCCCATTCCAACAAACCCTATGCGTCCCTAGGTTCTTAGTTCACTATAAATACCCCTCTCCTTGTATGGAGAGGGTGTTGGTCATTTTGCTTATTTCACATATAAGAAATGGCTGGTGATTTGCACACTCAAATTTTTAATTGGGACACTCAATGTACAAGTAGTTAAAGCACACTGTACAAACCTGTAATGTACAAAATAGAGTGTACCAATAAAAAAAATAAGTGTGCAAATCAATTCCTCTAAAAAATACATACTACCTTCCATCTCTTTCTCTCTCTAAATTTCTCTCTACCTTCTCTCTAGATTTCTACCAATTTGTGCTAAAGTGATTGTGAAAAGATGATTTAGGTTTGGGATAACAAATTCTGTCGAGATGGTTGTATCCGAAGATAATATAACCGGCATCTTAATTGAATCCCTAAAACTCGAACCATTTAATTATTTAATATTAAGATTATGAATGATGGAACACATTTCATAATTCTTTGATTTTTTTTCTTTCAACGAGTGAACATGAGAGTTTAAGTAGATTTTGAGTATGATGTTAATTATTATTCAAATGATAATTAATTTCACTATTCTATCCGATTGCGAGTTTTGAGTACGAACATAAAATCAAAATCTTAATTTATCTAGATTATGAAAATACCAAACATAGGACCTTTCAAGGAGTGTTACGTCAAAACCCATACTCAATATTCTCATATCTAGAAGACTTTATATATGACAATCAAATGCGAATAATTTTGGTAAAAAGGATATTTTATCATTAGAAATTATGAGTTTCTTGGCTACATATTTTAACTGGAATTTCATAAATCATATATTTTCGCTTTTTCAAAATGCTACCATAGAAAAAACTATAGACGAAAAAAAATACTAATATTACAGGTTAAAGTTGACCGAATTTTATATCTAATCTTTGATCAATATTTACGTTTTTTAGTTTTGTAATACGGAGTAATATTCCTATATGGTCTATTTTCTTACAACAGGTATTGTTTAAATTTATAAGTGCAACTTAGATTTTTAGAACTAAAAAACAGCTCAATATAAAGCACATGTATAACGTCATATAGGAAGAGTATTCATTTAATGTTATATTAATAAGAAAAATGATAATGTATCGAATATTTTAGTATTGATGGACACAGTGATAACTCTAAATATATGTAAAAGATATGCATTTAATGTTATATTAATAAGAAAAATGATACTTTTTGAATTCTCTTATGAGCAAATCAAACGTTATGAGTATATTTTTTTTTGAACGGCGACTTTATTAGAACCACTAACAAGGAGCTAGAAAATTACAAAGGAATCAAAAAAGGGTGTTGAAGCCAACTAACCCAATTCAAAGTTCTATTACATCTAGCTACACACCAATAAAAAGAGCGTAAAACAATATTGTCGAAAATAGCATTATGTTTCAAATGCCAACTAAATTATAAGTGTTGATCTGTGTCCCCTTTAGAAAAAGGAGATGCATTGATGAATTCTTTGGGCGTGGTTAATAGAAGTTCAAACTTAGTTTGGTGATGTTTTTAGGTGCCTATTTTTAATAGATATAAACTTGACAGAAAACAGAGAATGACAAATACTTGTGTTCTCAGTTTCAAAAAGTACCTAGTTTCCAACACATTACAAATAATTGCACTGTTTATAAAATTCATAATCTGGTATGCTGAAGATTTGGTTTAAACATAATTAGATTGTCCATTTCACATCGTAGGCTATAGTTATGTTTGACACATTACTTGTTGGAATTAAAACCATGAACTATCATTAAAGGAAAAGCTTTAAATGAAAGATTGGGGGCTTTGTTTTGACAAACTTACTCAAATACATTTGGAAACTAAATAAAACCACTTAAATACCTTTCGATTTTATTACTAGCTACATCAACTTCTTATGTTAAGATACAAATAGAGACCATAATTACTGTGAGTAAAAATGCTAGCTCGGCCTAATTGCTCCAGTTAGTCGACAGTCTTGTAAAGCATATCCGTAACGTCAAATATAGAATATATAACAAATATTAGATCATCTCCTTTTCTATAAAAAGTGCAATACCATAAAGGATGTTATTCTATTGTAATCAGATGACCAAATTATCGTACATAATCAAAGATAAATAAAAGGCAAGAAATATATATGCTCCCGAATATTAATAATAGAAAAATGATTGTTGTGTCTACCAGGGCCGGCTTTGAGGGTGTGCAAGATGGGCGGCCGCACAGGGCCTGAAAAATTTTAAGGGCACCAAAATTTATCCCGTTAACAATTATGTGCATTATTTCTTAAAAACGATGACACTTTATATATAACGTTTCTTATCGCAGGGCCTCATTATGTAATTTCGCTCAGGGCCTTTAAAAATTTCATAAATTTAGAGACGGTCCTGCTAATGATATGTACATGGAAGAAAGTTATTTGCACACAGAAAATTGAAATAAAAAGACTAATACACCCTTCAACAATATTAGTGTATACAAAACCTTCGTATAATCACTTTAAGTTGCCGTGTGCAAAAAAGAAACCTCCATGTAAGTATCAATTTCGTATAATACTTTCAATGGTACTGGGAGAACATAACGGAATACTCCATATACGAAATGATGTTGAATATGGTGTATTAGTGTTCTCCCCGTGTAAGCTTAGTTCGAGTTCACCACTTCTCTCGGACTTCCTTTACTTCGTAACCTTAGCTTTAGATTTCCTTTCATAGATTCTGGAACCTCCGACTGACAGATTTATCCATGCATGAGTTCTTTCTCTCCTCCTCCTCAGCCATAGAGTCTCTTTAGGTACACTTTCAATGTTGTGGTAATATGGTGTATTATACAATAAATGAATCCTTTTTTTTCAATCCCATTTTGTTAACGTAAAATCTTTATGATGTTGTTGTGATCTCGGATGATGACGAAGAGTTGTTTAGATGTTACACGAAACACTAAACCATGAATATAACTATTAGCCGCTATAAAACCCCGTCGCTCATGGGTACACGTCTAGTAAGTTCACAAATGAAAAAACACAGTTTGGTAAAATGCTAAAACTAAAATAGCATACTTAGATTTGAAATCTATTTGCTCTTATTAAAAACTGAGTTATTTTATGAACATAAATGACAAATTATTCATTAGAGATGTCATAATACTGTTCACTTTAATAACTGTTTATGGCCCAGCCCATCGGCGTTAGCCTAGCCCACATAATGGCCCATTCCACTTACCCAAACGTAGTAAAGGAGAGCTAGAAGTTACTCATTTTCGCGTTAATTATACTCTTACACATTTTGGAATTAAAACGACACAGTTTTGACAAACTTTTACTGTTCAATTTAAGCACTGTAGCTACAGTGCGGATAAAATATTTTGCGAAACAAATTACACTTTTTACACAGCAAGCATCTTTTTACCAAATAGACGACTTATGTAATTATATTAGAATTATACATATACTCATTTGAGATGTGCACAACACTGTTCATTGAAGCACTGTTTATCGTGGACAATACTTTTCATAAAGAAAAAAAAAACTTACGGAACGTGCTCACTTTTTAACTATTTACGACTTTCTATCGGCCTGGCCAAAAAAAACTTTTACTTTATAAAAGAAAACCCCCTGTCGGCCGAAAATAGGAAAAAAAATTCACGGGACACAAGCGGAAACATCTTCGAAATGTTTCTAGCATACGCACGAATGTATAAAAAATGTTGACTTTAAATATATATACATATACATTTTTTTTTAAATTCAAAAAACACCATAAACTACTAATAACTTTAAAATAAACGGCGCGGAAAAAAAACCGGCCTACGCTAAGTAGAAAAAACCAAGAGAAAAAAAATATTATTCGGCAAAAAATTAGCCCCGCCGCAACATACGGGTTCTTATGCCTGACACCAATAAAAAATAATCCGCTCCGCATTAACAAAAGCAAAAACAAATCGAGTAGTAAAAACTACACAAATCATACAACATGTGAAGCTTATATGTCCAATAAAGGTTTTTTTTTGAACATATGTCCAATAAAGGTTGACTTGCAAAAAATCAAGATATTGCAAGAAGTTTGTGTAAGCTAATGCATCACAACTAAATGGTTACTCATCAAGTATATGAGACTGAGTTTAAATTTATAAAGAGATTTTCAAAGAAAACTTGTACGATTTGAATAAAACATATATCACGTGAACAAACACTTCGAATCATCTTGGTAAGCCTTTCAATCTGCAAACACATTAAGAAAAAGACGTGGTATCACTAAAAAAATCTTGATTCTGGGATCCCATATTTTGAGACGTTTCTTAGACATTTGTGTTATCTCTTTCAACTTCTTTATAGCCTCGCCTCGTCTTTAAGTCTTAGACCATAATTTGTGATACACATATCATTGCCATATGTTGCCACGATATTTGGTTCCCCAAGATTACAACGAACTGAACCACTTCCCCACTCAAAAGTGTTAACCGGCTGTGACCTATTATGATTCCATGTATCAACTTGCGCAACACCACCTGTTGCAAAAAAATCACCTTGCCACTGATGATCCATTGCCGAGAAACCATTATTACCAACATCATTCGCGGCCACAACCAAGTTAAGCGATTTTCCCTCGTTAGAGTCCACATGCTTGTTTTTGTTCGATCCCAACAGATTCATCATCGATCGTCTTACCGGAAGTACATTCCTCATCATCAGGCCCTGCAAAGATCACTTCATGCGGTGCATCATTTTTTTTTTGAACGGCAACTTTATTAAAAACCACTAGCAAGGAGCTAGAAAATCACTTCATGCGGTGCATCATTTAATGCCGAAGATAGAATGATATCTTTACTAGTATCTAATGGCACTTTAACCACAAGTGAAACTTCTTCACTTGGCAATGATAAAGTTGTATCTTCTTTCTCTGGAATGTTTTGCTCTTTCTCTGCAATTGACCTAAAATGAGCCTCGGTGATACGGGCTTTAAAGAAGTCTTCTCCCAAAGTTGAAGGATTTGACCACAAAAATTCTCAAATGTTTAGTGTGTGTCGATGGATGCGTGTTTTACCCGCTGCATGGCCATGAAAAAGCCTCTGTCTAGGGAGGTTTTGGGGTTTGAAACCTAAAGAGTAAACAATTGGTTTAGATCCAGTTGTAACGACCGTGAGAATAAAAACGACCTTAAGTCAAAGATATTTCAGAGATTGTTACTCGTTTTATAAGCATCTCAAACTCATTATGGTATCCGGCCACCGTACCCATTTGCAAGAGCTTAAAAAAGTTGCATATCATCCGAGTCGTCTCCAGAGCACTTTGCCGCCACGATGCCAATGAACACACCTCCCCCCAGCGAGACAATAACTCAGAAAGAACGAGGATTTTTTTCTGGTGAATAGTACCGAAGAACAGTACCGTGTAAACAGTAACCGATGAATAGTACTCGGCGTGAATAGTACTCGATGAACAGTAAAAAAAATTCGAACCCTAATTGAAAACCCTCTCTTGAGTTCGACTCTTAATGAAAGCACCAGTTGATACAACCCTCTTAGGGGTTGTATCGGGATAGGGCACCACTTCAAGCATGTGCTGGCTCCGTCAGAAAATAGAAGAGAAGAACCAGAGAATTATTGATCTTTAACTTGATTGATTATAATGAAAGAGTACAACGACTATTTATAAAAGCTAAATGGGTCATGGGCCTATTATAGGCTATTATGACCTTTGACTTTTGTCTACCAGATAAACATTGACTTTTGACTTTCTTAACACAAGTTATTGACTTTTCTAACCCAAAAACATTCCTAAACAAAATAGTCAAACATAATAAATACTTTCCTAACACAAAGACATTCCTAAACATAATAACCTATGATAGTATAACTAAGGGCGTAACCCAAGAAGTGAAGTAAAGAAAAATAGCTTAACATGTTTGCAAAAAGTCAGGTTCACAAAATAAAGTTATTGATTCTATAATAAGATAATGAAGTTTTTTTTTTGAACATAATAAGATAATGAAAGTTATCAAGTGGTCATACACTCATACCCAATAATAATTTATTTAACCAAGTTTTGTTCCTGGAAATCACTCTCTTAGTCATTGGGCTGCTGTTTGGTCATTTGATTGTTGGGCCTGTCCAACAATCATTTTTGCATTGGGTTGGGTCTGTCCGTGTCATGAGTTTTGATTTTAAGGGTGTGTTTGTTACGAGAGTTGGGATGATGGGTTGTGGGACTTAAAGCTGAAAAATGTTTGGTACTAATGTAGAGGGTTTTCAATAGTATCTAATCCAAATAATAAGGCATGTGCAAAAGTCAATCGGTTACCTGGGTTTTCTTCATTCTTGTTTAAAATGTGGGTCCCCAAAAGTTATCAACCGCAAGTTTTGCTCCTTATTCTTTATATTAGGTTAAAAAATTTTAAAATAAACAATTTTATACCAATTATTTTTCTTCTTTTAAAATATTTAATAAATAATATATTTTTAAATATTATTTTCTCACTCTTACATTAAATCCAAATCCAAATCCTAAACCAATTTCAAATTCAAATCCAAATCCAAATCATAGGGGTGAGCGAAAAAACCGAAACCGAACCGAACCGAATTAATAACCGAACCGAATTTGCCAAAACCGAACCGAACTACGAATTCGGTTCTTGGGTTGGATATGGGTTGGCAGTCGGAACTGAAGACCGAACCAAAAACCGAATTTATATAAATATATCTATATTTTATATATTTATATATAAAAAAAGATAAATAAAATTTTATCCTAATATAAAAAAACACTTTTTATGCTTGAAATATTTTTTTTTCTAAATATCTATGTATTTTTTTTCTTTTTTAAAAAATAATTCTGGTTATTCGGGTCAACCCGAAAACCGAACCGAATTCAAATTCGGTTTTCGGTTCGGTTCGCTTGAATTCTAGTTCGGTTCGATTTTCGGGTTAACCCAAAAAAAATTTTAAACCGAACATAACCGAACCGATCAACACCCTTACTTCTAAGGTCGAAAGTATTTATATTTTGTGTTGTGAAATGAGATCTTTTAAGGCTACTCTCAATGGTTACAATATTACACCTTCACCTCCTTTTACTTACATTTCTTCACCGCCTCTCACATTTCACTCCCAATAATCGCACACATTATACATTTCAACCAATTTTTTTCATTTATTAAAGAACTAAAACTTTTATTCATAATTTAAAAATGTTACATAGCTTAATTACAAACGTAAACATTATATAGATTATTAAAATCCTAAACTAATATGGTAAATCCCATCTCTCCTTGATCGCCCGCTTCATGTCCGATACAATCTCATCACTAATTTGATTTTGTATATTTTTTTTCCGCCAATTAAAACAAATCAGAATAAATATCTTAATCTTTCCAACATTTATCTTTTAGAAAAGTCTTGATCAAAACACGTATTTCTTGCGAAATTTCTTTGCATTCTTTGCTTATGTCCACCATCTTCTGTCTCAGGGTTCATAAGGATGATCTTCATATACACTT
>BQNB010002093.1:81105-129184 GCA_026074375.1 Tanacetum coccineum
ACGTCTCATATAGAGGTCGTTCTGCTTTGCTTAGAAGTATGATAATCATGAAGTCACACGCCTCTGGTTGCCATTATACTATGATATTTTGGAGGTGTGACAAAATGATGGTTATGGTAAAAGTGAAAAAAAATGTTTTAGATGTGGTGATCCAAATCACCTCATTGGAGAATGTTCAAAGCCGCCAAAGAACAACGATCAAAGAGCATTTATTGGAGGAGCATGGAGCGACAATGGAGAAGTTGAAGTGGAAAAGACTAAAGATGAAAATTGTCTTGTAGCTCAAGGGCCGATTGAAATATGCTTAGGAATAAACTTGGAACCCGATGAGTGGATTAAAGATAGTGGATGCTCAAAACACATGACCGGTAATCGAAAGTTTTTTTCTTCATACAAAGCGTACAATGGAGGAAACGTAATTTTTAGGAGCAACTTGCATGGTAAAATCATAGGCAAAAGTACGATTTCTCATGACTCCCTAATATTTGAAAATGTTGAGTACGTAGATAACTTAACATATAACTTGCTTAATGTAGGTCAAATATGTGATAATAAATGAAAAGTAATATTTACCGAACACAATAGCGAAATAATAAAAGACGAAAAGGTTATAGGTAAAGGAATTGGGAAAGGAGGAATATATATCATGAAACTAAGAAATAAACCGGGAGACAAAATATGCCTTGCGACATTAGACGAAAACTCTACACTATGGCATAGGAGATTAGGGTACGCTAATATGCAACTAATTCAATCATTAGCATCTAAAGAATTAGTTAGAAATCTACCTAAAATTAAATACGACCGACATTTTTTTGATGCTTACAAAATTAGAAAAGCAAAGCTCATGCAAGTCACAAGGCTAAAAATATAGTTTCAACAACTAGATGCTTAGAACTACTTCACATGGATTTGTTTGCCCTTCCTCCTCTATGAAGCTTTTGGAGGGAAATCGTTACACATTAGTAATCGTAGATGGACTATTCTCGATTCACTATAGGAAATAGATTTTAGCAAATAAAAACGAAGCTTTTGAAAAATTCAATATATTAGCAAAATGATCCAAATCAAAATTAGGATGTTCCATTGTATCATTTATAGAACGGATCAATGGTCAGGAATTTTGATAATGAAGTACAAATTCAGAAACTTATTGTGATTTAAATGGGATATTCATAATTTTTCCGCTCCTCGTACGCCACAAATCAAATGGGGTGTAGTAGAATGTAAAAAAAAAAATCAACTCTACAAGAAATGAGTAGAACCATGTTAATGAACAATCCATGTAACACCCCTATATTGGTCGCAGCGGAATATAGGCGTCCGGGGCGTATTACGTCTCAGAATCAACAACACAAGATATATAAAACGACCAAAAAGTCGTTTTAAAACTGATACATTGGTTTTAATAAAGTTAGGTGTACAAAAGCCCGAAGCTTTACTTGTGTACTTGTTATTTTTAACAAGATTTTACAGCCCATAACAGTATACACAATGAATGTTAATGCGACTAAATATTTAATGCATGACTTCATAGGTTTATTGTAAATGTATACTGCAGGACCGCAAGACTTCCCAGTGATAATTGCAACTGATGCAGACATCACAAAATATAATTTACGTTGTACGAAGCTCATGAACACCGAAAGCTCGCATAATTGAATCAATATTTAATTTTTGCCGACGTTGCTCGTGATGATGTTCAACCCGTAAATCCAGTATCCGGACTATGATATACGTTCGTTTCCAGTGATAGCTTAGTCACCCGAACGGTGGAGGTTCAATCACCTATATAGATATATCTATAATCATTCGCGCTCACAATTCAGTAATTGAGAGTTCATTATTCATGGGGCATAGTGGGTTATCACTACTAGGCAAAATGTAATCATGATAATATGTTCACTTGCGTCCAATTGTCTAAAACATGCATTATGTTTCTCAACCCAAAAACTTAGTAAATTAATAATTGTAAAACATGGGGCTATTAATCAACTTGAGTGAGTAATAATGATAACAAAATATCCCTAAGTAAAACGCGTCAAGCTACGCTCGAATGCAACCTAGTTAATTTTGGTCGAATCAGTAATCAAGTTTGTTGTCTAACAACAATGAAATATAGATCCTATATAGTTATCATCGTATCTATCGTTCGGGCTATATAAATTTAAGAGGGTCAGACATGACGCAATTTACGAGGGACGTTAGGACACCTTTAAATCGTATCCAACATCTCATCGATACGCCATCCGAAGATGCTCATTATGAAATTCCTAGTAATATAGCACTTTGATAACTAATAAAATATTATACTCTATATGGCGTATATACCATCTAATTTGGTTAAGTTCATCGTATTATAAAGTAAAAACGTTTATAATTACGCCTAGTAAAAATGACTATACCTTTGGTGGTTTTAAGCCGTTTCTCGCGTTTCTTACGACCACGCTTTTGTATTAAGTCGTAGTGCATCATAAAAATACATTTTTAGGTTTTTGAATTCTGTGATGAAATAGGTGTTTTTTGTTCAGACACTGCTTATTTAATTCGTTTTTATACTTTTAATTACGTAAAACCCGTTTTAGTCGTATCTTATTCGTTATAGCTCCGTTTTTAGCGATTCTTTCAAAACGTTCTCGTAATTGAAAACTTTTTTCTATTATTGTTGTTTACAAAGTATAAGTTTCTGCCTATGAATAGTAACTTTATATAAAAATTTGTTTTATAAGTATTATAGCGTCGTAAACTCGTAACTAGCGTATTTCTTCGTTATAAATCGGAATTTTCGAGTTTCTTATCATTTTGGAATCCTCATGAGATGTACTATCTTTATAAAACATAATATGGGTGCTTTCAAAATCGAACCAAAACAGAAAGTTTGAGGTTTTGTGATTTAGACATGTTTTAAGCATGATTTTTATACCATTTAGATTCAACACTTAGTTACAACTATTTACACAAATTATATTTATGTTCTCTTCTATACATATTTAAAATTCATTAGTTCATACTTTGCTATGTTTGAGTCCAAGATAACAAGATTAAAAAGTTAGATTACCATTTTCACTTGTACATTCATAAAGTTGAACATTTTAGGAAACCCTACTTCTTGCACTTTAAACATGTCTTTTAACTTAACCAACAAGTTAAAACACTTTAATACATCCCTTTTAACTTCATATAGCATCCATATGAATGTAAATAAGTTCACAAATCGTAGACTAAAGTTAAAAATTCATTTTACATATTCAGAGTAACCTAGCTGGTGATTTAACTAAGTAAAAGCATCATGAACACATAAAATCTTAAATATGAATAGATTAATCTTTTTGATATAACCTTGTGTGGATGTGTTAGAGATAAGAATAACAATAACACCCTTGTGATTATACCTCTTGGCTTGATAATTTAGGTTGATAACCTAACTTTGTACCAAAAACCCTAATCTTGCTCATGTCTTGTTAAAACCCTTTCAAAGTTAATACTCCTGCTTACCACACCCCCTTCTCTTAGAATACCTTAAGTATGATATGTAAACACTAATATTGTGAAATAAATCAAAGTATGGATTGTGTTGGTAGGGGTTTTGAGCCGTGAGTTTGAGAGAGAAAGGAGAAAGAGTTTTGTGATTTTTGTTGAGTGTTTATGAAAGAAAGAGTGATAAGTGAATGAATGTGCTATTATTGTGTTTAGGAGATATTATGAATATATTTGATGTCTAGTGGAAGTATGCAAGGTGGATGGATAGGAAAGAAGTGGATGCTTTACTTTGGTTAAGAAAAGCTAGTCATAAGTCAGTTGATGCAAGGTGCATGTATGGAGATATTTGTGAAGTTTCCTTGGTCTCATCTTATCTTTAGTCCATACATACACGAAATATTATGTATTATGTATAAGTTGAGATGTATTTGATCATTTTATATAATGTATACTGTGATTATATAATGTATAATGTTGTTAGACTTAGAAAAAATGTATCAACTTTGTACCTTGTAAGTTATGATTTGAATTCCTTCATAATGAATATGTATAAAGTGATAAATACTTGAAGTTTTAAATAAACTTTAAGTATTGGGTATATTTTGGGTATTTGATGAAGCGTAGATAGTTACGTGCTTTCGGAAGGTTAAAACGTACTTTATCGCGAAAAACGTAAACACTTACGTTAACCAATAAAATAAATGTGCAATGATAATAATTATCCTTCAATTAATCATATTAACACTTGCTTGATGTAAACTTTTAATTGTTTAATGCCCGTTTACATTGAATGATCATTTTTTAGTTTACGCGATTTAACCTTAACGTTTACAGTTTAAGAGAAAACGCGTAAAAACCTAAAAATAAATTGTGCATTACATAATGTCGTACAATGAAACCTAAAACACGATTGGTGTTATAGTATTCCCCCCGTTAATTGGCCTTGTCTCAAGGCTTTATCACACCGGCACTTGATGATGGTGCGGTCTTGTTGATGAGCAGGTGTGGATATTTCTGCCTGGAATTGATCTTACGTTCCCACGTAATCTCAGGACCCGCTAGCGTTCATCAACCTTGGACAATTGGGACACGGCTTAGCCTCTATTGTTGGACTTCGCGATCCATGACTTTCACAGGCTCTGCAAACAAAATGAAGCTTGTATTCCACTTGGAGTCCTTCCCAACGGAAAACGACTTAATGGATCGTCGGTATAAAAATTTTCTTCAAGTTGGATATGTAACGTATTGTTGGGCCCCTGATCAGTCTTGAGGAGCTCAGTTTGTAAGAAACGGCTCTAACCTTTTTCAACACTCCTTGAAAGGTCCGAACATATCTGGGGTATAAATTCCCCCGTTTGCCAAAAACGTACTGACCCTTTTTCCAAGGCGAAACCTTTAGCTTAACTTTATCTCCAAACTTGAACTCCATGTTTACGCTTTAAATCAGCTAGCTCTTTTGTCGATCGCGAGCGGTTTGGTGTATTAATCCTTTGTTTAATCTGGATGGATCCTCTCCGTTGTTTCTTGCACTATTCGGGACCAGTGGTTGAATTGTCCAACTCGGCCAAACACGGTTTATGTGAACGACACTTTTGACCATAAAGTGCTTCAACGGTGCAGCCCTTAATGGTAGGCTATTGATAATGTTAGATTGTATGAAACTACGGACTAATGGCAATGTTTAACCCAAACATTTCAAAGTCGATTACGCATGCACGTAGCATATCCTCGAGAGTTTAGATGGTTGTCTCGCTTGTCACGTTGGTTTTGCGGATGATATGCAGTATCATATCTAATCTTGTTACCCTAAAGCTTCTGAAGTGACTTCCAGAAATTTGATGCGAACCAAGGGTCACGATCACAGATAATTGAAACAGGTATTCCATGCTTTGTGACTACCTCCTTTAGGTATATTCTTGCCAGTTTATCCATTATGATCCAATTTCCTCTCTATTGCAAAAAAATGGCGACCTTGTCTAAGCTCGGTCAACGGATAACCCAAATGTGTCATAAACTTGGGACGACTTAGGAAGCATTCATGACAAAAATCCATCGTGATGTATGTACGCACTTCATAGGGTTTCTCGGGTTGTACTAACAAACCGAGTTGGTCTCATGTATGTTCTGCCCTTCCTTGACCTTAGCGAAGGTCAAATCATTTGCTAACATAGGTGGCGTGTGTTGGCTTTCTTATTGGGATACCAATTAGTCTCTTCATATCCTGGTACATTTTGTCAGAACCCGGATAAATAGAGTATTTAGACTTGTGGACTCGTGCATGATTACAGTCCTTAAGTCGCCATAACATGGTAACCAACTCCTGCCATTTAAGCACATAGTTCCATCCGCACCGTGGTTCAAACTTTTCTGTTCTAAGGTTTCTCCGGGATCTTTTTGAATTCTCAACCAATATACCTTCCAACATCCTCCTTCTTGATGTTTTCGAGGCTTTAGGCTTCAGTCTGAGCTTATCAAGATTTGTTTTGGAAGATCCTTCCAAGCCATTAGTTCTATCACTAAGCTGAACCCTTAGTGGTTCTCGTCTTCATGCTCAGCAGCTTCGCAACAAAATCCGCCTTCCCTGGGTGATCAACGAATTTCGCAATTCGTAATCATCACAACTCATAACCAGCGATGTTGCCTCATATTAATTCCTACTGATCAGAATGTGTTGTAAAATTTTGTGATCACGTGAACACCGTACACTTGGTTCGTACAGATAGTGCCTCCAAATATTGAGTGCGACCATACTGCTCCAAGTTTCCTAATAATGAGTCGTATAGTCTTCTCATGAATTTTTAACTGGGTGATGCTTAAGAAATCACCCCTTTTCTCTTTGCATCAACACAGCGCCCAAACCCTTCTTTGTAAGCATCGCTGTATGCGATGAAATCTTCGCCTTTCCCTCAGGTAAGGCCAGGTATTGGTGCACTGCATCAGTTTGCTTCAACAGTCGAAAAGATGCTTCTTGTTTATTGCCCCAATAAACTTGACACTTTTTGGGTTTAGTCTTGGTCATTGTCTTGGCCGATTCTTTGAAAACCCTTTGGATGATCTTCTATATAGCCAGGCAATGTGGACAAAAATTGGCGAATCTCAGTTGGTGTTTTAGGGAGACAGCCAATCCTTTTAGAGATTCAATCTTGGCAGGGTCAACGTGAATACCTCAACAGTCAATTACGTGACCGAGGAATTGTACCCTGGAGATCCAGAATTCACACTTGGAGAACTTTGCGTACAATTCTTCCTTCTTAAGCAATTTTAAGATCTGCCTAAGGTGTTCTTCATGTTCCTTCTTACTTTTGGAGTAGATCAAAATAGTCTTCGAAGAAGACAATTACAAATGTAAGATACGGTTTACACACCCGGTTCATAAGGTCCATGAACACGGCCGGTGCATTAGTCAAACCAAAAGACATGACTTGGAATTCATAGTGACCGTATCGAGTCCTGAATGCAGTCTTGGGAATGTCTTCTTCTCGAACCCTCAACTGGTGATACCCTGACCTCATATCGATCTTTGAATAAATACTCGACCCTTGCAGCTGGTCGAATAGGTCATCGATCCTTGGGAGTGGGTAGCGGTTCTTCACTGTTAGTTTGTTCAATTCCCTGTAATCGATGCACATCCGAAAAGACCCATCTTTCTTCTTTACAAACAGAACTGGAGCTCCCCAGGGTGAGGAACTTGGTCTTATAAAGCCTTTGTCCGTAAGTTCCTGCAGTTGCTCCGCTAGTTCCTTCATTTCGGACGGTGCTAATCTATATGGTGCCCGTGCTACAGGTGTAGCACCCGGTACCAAATCGATTCGAAACTCCACTTGTCGAGTGGGTGGTATACCCGACAAGTCCTCAAGAAAGACTTCAGGAAATTCTTAAACAACTGTCACATCTTCAAGTTATTTCTCCTTTGACTTGTCTTCGTCTTTGGTTGCGGTGATATTTGCTAAGAATACGTGACATCCCTTCGTTAAATACTCTTGAGCCTTAGCACACGAGATGATGTTTAATCGGATCCCGTGTTTATTGCTTCTTCCGTCACCACCAACGATTAAAATTTCATCTCCAAAAGGAATACGAACGATCTTTTCCGCACAGATAATAATGGCATGGTACTTTACCAACCAATCCATACCAATTATCACGTCAAAACTACCTAGTTCTATAGGCATTAGGTCTATGTTAAAAGGATGATTTAAAAGGTTTAACGTACAACCTTGGATAATAGTGTTAACCCAACTATTCGCCCGTCGGCTAGTTCGACATTATAATCATAATCTAATGCAGTCGGAGTGATAACAATTCGAGAGATAAATGCAGTAGATACAAAACTCCTATTGGCACCGGTATTAAATAAAATAGATGCATATCGGTTATTTAGGAGAAACGTACCCGTGATGACATTGTTGTCTGGATTTGCCCCTGCATTGCCTACGGCATATACCTTTGCCTGAGCCTTGGCATTTCCAGCCTGATTACCTCGGTTGTTGTTGTTCTTCAATTTTGGGCAATCCTTCTTGAAATGCCCTTGAGCACCACATTCAAAACAAGCCCTCTGATTAGCCCCAGTGTTGACATTTGGGGGACTCCTGCAGTCACGACCTAAATGACCAAATCGGTTGCACTTGCTGCATTTGGGAGCACAAGGACCCTCATGGTGATAGTTACATTTGGAACACAGAGGTTTAGGCCCTCCGTATGGTTTCCTATCACCATTTCCTGCGGCATAAGCTCTTCCAGTGTTTTGTCTCTTGTTTAGTTGCTGATTCTGGTTGTTCCTGGCAGTGTCATCAGACTTTCTTTTGTTGTCAGCCTGACGTTCAGCCCAAGTGTTGATCTTTTTGTCCATGAGTTCAGTGGCAAACTCAATGGCATCCTGCATAGTTTTTGGCTTAGTCGCCATCACACTGCCATGGATCGTGTCGGGCAAGCCACCGACATATTTCTCAACTTGGTCTATTTCTTCCGGAAACATCCGATCGCACATTAGTGCCAGTTCTTGGAAACGTTGGCTATAGGTTACCACGTCGTTACCCTTTACTTCAAATTCCAAATTTCGAACTCCAGTTTCTTAATTTCGCCCCTTGGGTACTATTTGTCTGTCATCATCTTTTTCAGTGCCCTCTATGGCATTGCATGGGTAGCTTCAGGAGTAGTGGTCTTAACATGGAAGTTCCACTATGTAAGAGCATTTCCTTGCAGGGTACATGTAGCAAACTTGACCTGGCATGCTACTGTGCAGTTGCTTATGCTGTAAACAGACTCCATCTTTTCAAACCACTGAGTGAGTCCGACAACTCCCTCAGTGCCCTTGAAGTTCAAGGGTTGGCATTTTAGGAAGTCCGGGTAGGTGCATTCACGAGCAACCTGCACAGGCCTTCTGGCACCCGTTCCTGAAGTATGGCTATCATCGCCATTTCTGGTTGCATCATGTGCTGCTAGTGCAGCAGCAACGCCTTCGTCAATCATTGCCTGAATTTGGGCGTTGGTGACAGATGTAGTGGTATGAGTGTCTATGACTAGTGTTGGTGTTGGTGTTGCATCTGGGTTTAACCTCATGGTCTTTCTCTTAGGTGCCATTTTCTTTAAATCACAAGAAAACATAATTCCCGTTAGATTTCATAAAATCATAACTATGACATAACATATACACATTAAATAAAAACAAGATCACATCACACAGTGAAATGTACAACTGTTATTGAAATTAATTGTAGTATAACCAAATCGACATTTATTTATAATAAATTCGATTTCATAGATAACGTAATCCATCCATTTCATATATAACTTGGAAAAACATACATGTTCGGTTCAGATACAAGATGATTACTACACTTAGGTTACAAGACAAAAGAAACAACCTAAAGACATACTAGCCTGGATATACCCGTAACACTTAGTATGCTGTACAAGGTAGATAATACCTGAACAAAAGACCTATACTGGGTAGCTAAACAAAACAAAAGATCTATATAGTCTACTAGCTGGGAATAACCCATAATACTTAATAGGCTGCATAGCATAGCTACAACATAACCAAATCTAGGAACTGTTACCAGCCTCTCCTGGTGCATCAGGCTATGACGGACCTTCTGCGGGTCCATGCTGCCTCTGAAACTCGACCATCTGTGTCTGTAGTCCTTTCAACAACCTCAATGTCTTAGTCAACTGAACCTGTCTCTTATGGTCTGATGCCAATAACTCTGTAATCATCCTCTATCTCCTATGATCTGCTGACTATAACTCTGAAATCAATGCACTCTGCGCTACTACCGTAGTACGTAATGACATAACATCTGAATGTGCATAGTCGCTAGCATCCATGGATAGTCCCCAAGCCTCACGAGCCATCTTAGCCTCTCTCTCTATCATTACTGCTAAACGATGATGAACAGGCCTATCCTTATACAACAAGTTAACTCGGCACCAGAAACTGGCTTACCATCCAAAAAGTAAGCGTGTTATACTTTGAGAGTGATATTTGTTATTTTCTCTTTACTCCTTCACTTATTTAGGTTCACTAGTTAAAACAAGTTTGTAAATAAGCTAGTATTAAGAGCTTTGAACACAAAACAACCAATTAAAATCTTAACACTTGGAATTGAAGAAATTAGACTTTAAAAACTCAAACTTGCATTAAAACTTGGAAAGGTTACAAAGCTGAAAGCAAAAGCTGTAAATGACTGAAAATAAGCTTAAGTTGAATTAAAAACTAAAAACTAACTAGATATATCTCAGATTTTATGATTTACAAGAAGCTCTATATATATAGCCGAAGTATTGGACTTCCATCTTGTGCTTCTTTGGAGAGATAAAACCAAGTGTGCTAGTTGTGTGAGGAGAGACTAAAGCAAATCCCAGCCTTTGAATTCTTTTGAGCTTCTTTGGAAACAATCTCAGCCATCGAAGTGCTTTGGGAATGGAGAGGGATTGCCAACATGGACTTTATAAAGCTGGATGAGGTAGTAAGAATGGTGTTGATGATTTTGCAGAGAAGAGTAGGGAAGCAAAAACCGGGGTTCCTCTTGGCTGGTTTTGTATATTGCGGGAAGAGTGGGAAAGAAAAGGGTACACAATAGGCTGTGACAGAGAGAGGATTGAATAAGAATTAAGGGAATGTTTGGTTTGTGACAGAAGAAAGGCCCTCCACATCACTCTTCTTTTCATTCTCTATTCCCCTTTTCTTTCTTTTATATAAATGAAGTACCCCAAATTGCATAAACATCCCCCGTGTTTATATGATAAATATAACTTAGGGGTTTGGGCTTTTTTTGACCCCTCAAGTTATATTTTTCTTTGCTTTTTTTCTTCTCGAGATTTGACTTGACTTTGATTGGCTTCGTCTTCACACGACTTTTCCATCCCGTGTCCTGTTTGTTGGTCTCTTTTTATGATTGGTTTTTTCTATCCTTTTGTGAGATATCCGTTCCTGCACAACACAAATGCAAAACATACAAATATTTGGCAGTTTTTGTCTGTTTTTGGTCATTTAAGCTCGTTTTTAGAGGTAAAAGATATGTGTAATTAAGCACATAGTCAAATCCCCCAAACTAAGGTAATGTGTGTCCCACGCAATGTGTATGGAAGTAAACACCGTAGCCCCGTTTTTCACCATTTCTAGTTTCGCTGAATTTCTACACTAACTACAACTAATATTTTTGATTTTCTCATTTTTTTAACAAGTTTGACTTTCTTTATTTATCATACTGGTATTTCATAGAATGAGAAGCGTACCGTAGAGGTGAACTACGGTGTCCTAGACGGATAATTCAACGTCCTCAGATTTTTCACAAGTTCCAAGCTAAGCAATTATACAAGATCATTTCGATATAATTTTAGTATGTTAAGACCCTCATACTTATGACTTGTGAAACTTCAACTCCCAACAGTATTATACGATTGAATTGGTGTGTACTCATTATTAATTTAACCAAAGCCCAACTTATTCACATAGTCAAATAATTCAAAATGAATCATGACTCTCAATGCAACAACTTAAAAAAGACTTCGTAACATTGATTTCGAGATATAAACTTTTTAGAAACTTTTTGTCAACGTTTCAACATCTTTAATCATAAGGTTCTTTAAAGCTTAAGGAATGCGTTGCTTAGATTGAACCCCTACCTCGCGGTTTCCGAGTAGGATATCACAACCAACTGACCGGTTGTTCTAGTTTGAAAAACCCATCCGTTGCTAGCGTATGGGAAAATCAACATCAACACCTTATTCCTAATATGGCTAAGGATTGTGTCTAGTTGAACCCTCACCTAGACCCTTTCTTCCACGTGAGATATCACGACACAAAGAAAGAGAGACCCAAACCTAAAGTAAAGACGTCTAGTTGAACCCACCGTCGTTGCAAGCGAGTGGGAATTTCACGACACATCTTTTACTTTGCTCCATAATAATACAACTACATGCTACATTGCAAAATTTCAATAATCATAAACAGCATTTTTGCATTCACATTTCATTCATGCTTCTAGGCATTATCTATTAAATCACTATAAATCTCGCTTTTTGAAACTCACTGTCAAGTACAAATTTGAAGCTTTTCTGAACTCCATCGATTAACTTAGTCTTTGAATTAAATTGAGTACGTATGATTAGCGTGATTAAGAAATCACGGGAGAGAAAACCACAAGGTTACTCGTAGAAGTTTACTAGAAAGAATCTCTTGCTTAGTCACATAAATTTATTTTAAAAACTCTATCATTTCTCAGTTCTTCACATTTTTTAAAATATCAATGCTAAGAATGCCGTGAAAGCTTGGCCTAAAGGAACTAGTTAGGGCTCAACACGCCCGATCAAGTCAAAAAATTATTCTAATTCTACCCAAAAGAAAAGCAAAACTGTGACAAAACACTTATAATATTTTTGAAAAATTTTCATTTTTTCATTTTTTTTGGTATTTTGGTAGTAAAAACGGGTTTACGTGGTAATAATTGCTGCAGGCAACAATCAAATCGAAGATACCCCCCAAACTAGAACTAAACATCGTCCTCGATGTTTTGAAGGGTACTACATTAATCCTAAGGCCATTTATGAGGTATGCCAAAAGATAAAAACGTTAGTCGATAAGATTAGGATAAACGATTCCAAATGAAGCTGAAGATGTGAAACTTTTATGAATGACAAAACTGAGAGTCTTCACATGCCGGGCAAATCCTGTACAGAAACAATAACAACAACATGGAAACATGGGTAATGGAAAAGACAAGCTATCTTACACAACAACAACACTTATTTTAACACTACATACAAACTACTATTACTATAAGCCATGATAAGCATAGGGGTGCCTCCCACGAAGCGCTTGTTTAGGGACCGCGTTGCTTGACCCAATCACAAGGATTTTATGGATCCTTTTGAGGAAACAAGTGGAAATAAAATCATACATCGGAGACTTTTCATTCAAGTGACTATGATAAGTATTGAATTTCATGAAAGTTCCACTCCGATGAGATACATCCGGCTTAGAAGAATGATACTTTTGAAATGCCGGGATCAAATATGGTGTCTTCATCCCCACAGGAGAGAAGAGAAGGCGAATAACGATAAGCAAGAAATGGAGAACGATCCAAACAACATAAAGCGAAAAATTCACTATGTGTGGTAATAAATCTTGCTCCAGGGGATGGGTGGGTAAAACAATAGGTACATCTACCGGGGATGTCCATCACCACATCAATGGTTGAATTTCCCGAATTGGGATAATCAACATAAAACGATTCGAACTCGGGAAGGGAAATAGAAGTATCGTCATCTACGGAGTCGACATCATCACTCTCAATACCTGGTGGTATTGATCCGTCATCAGCAAGAAACAAGTCAATCTCCTCCATAAGAGAATCATTATCCGCAAACGTGAGTATGAATGGAGGGAAGAGTATTCGAAAGCATTAGAATTAGCTGAAGAGCTTTTCCGTAGGTCGAGAGAAGAGTTATCGTAGAGCACTTTCCAAAACAGAATATCACCTCCGGGTCCCAAATTCAACTTCCTCAATTTTCTCGTGAATATGATTTAGGAAGGATGAGTTCACCGGCGAACTCATTGGAAAGAGAATCGATCTTAGGAGAAGAATCAATCGAAATGTCTCGATTTAGCACGGATTCTACAAGATCAGATTCAGCATCAAAAGAATCAATTCCCGGTGGAATTGAATGGATGCATTCCAGCACCTCATCATTAATTCGATCTACCTTTAGTCGAAGATCAATTTCATCCATACAAATACAAAGAGAGGATTAGAGAAAATGATAAAATTCTCTTTTGGAATGTCCTCCTCGGAAAATGACTCGTCACTTAAGGTAAAATCTTCATCGATATCGAAGAGAGGGTTGGAGAAAGTAAAAACATTATTCTAGAAGAAACATCATATGGAGGCAAATCACACTCATTCGTCGGAAAAATCCTCGAACTCAATTGGTGGTTGGACAAGGTTCTCGACACTAAGACCTTTATGAATTCTGTCCGATTTCCGTTGCCGAAATTGTGTCAGATGCTCATCCCCCCCACACTTAGAGAGTTAAACGGCTCTTTGTTGGTTGATTCGGTGTGATTGCAATGGTAGAAGTCCTCGTCATCATCAATCTCACAGTAGACGAGAGGGCGCATCCAAGCCGGATGTATTGATGTACTCAGATAGACTCGTCACTTTTGATTTTCACATCTTGAACCAAGTTTGGCTAAGCAATTCTGCACTTCCTCGGATTGAGCCGTGCTAACTTCAAAAAAAGTTGTCCCAAGCTTGCGAATAGAACCTTAGAGCGTTTTATCCCAAAGAGATACGATAAACTTTTTGAGAAAGTCTTTCAATCGATTTCATTAGGTTCCTCTTGGGCTTGTAAAGCTTTGCCATGCTCATTGGTTGAGGGAGGTTATGATATGACGTAAAATTGCGGGGTTTGAAAGTTGGTCAAAACCGAAAGAATGATAGTTTTGACCTCATCGGGTTGACATTCAAATAGTCGCATGAGGACCCCTAACAATTTTCACAGTCAAAGAGTTTTGCTGTTGAAAGATTATGCAACATACTTGCGGGGAATTGATATCAAGGGGCTGTAATCAGCTCTGGATAAAAAACTGGCTTTGAGGTGTACAGCAGTGACAATATTGAGTTATCGTTCCCAAGCAAAATTCACAACAAGATTGCTAAGAGTGTGTGGGTGGTGAAGAAACATGGAGATTGATCAAGAAGAGTAACGGAGGAGAAAAATCGATTTTGATATCCATTTCCCATAAGTACAATTAAGACAAACTCATCAATGAGACGACAACCGCACTGTTTGGCACGTGCACTATAAAATAAATACAATAACAATAAGAGTTTATCCCGTGGCAGGTCTGTCCACACCCTACACATACAAAACAGAGATAAGACTCCATCAGAATTACACAAATAAGAGGGACAAGAAAAAATTAAACAGTTAAAGAGAAAAAGAAGAATATTTTTATTGTTTTTTCGATTTATTAACAACATAATTCACAATTGGACAAAATCAGATAAGAGAACTTAAGCCAAATAATCAATCTTACTTCACGGTAGCTCTCATAATGAAAAACGCACAGGTGAGCGGAGGAGTAGGATTAACTCTGAACGGCTTATTTCGCTCCGTTCGGGTCCGAAGTTCCCTAGGAACAACCCCCTTATACCCACTTTTATAGTTTTTTGTTATACTCAGAATGAGGTTGAGCCGTATAACGCAAGATACACGAAAGGCAAGTTTTAATCTTTGGTTGTCGGGAACATATTATGGATATTAAACTCCAGTTTGAGCAGTAATATTTTGATGGCGTTATTTAACCAAATTATTTTTATTTATATTTATGGACAATTTTTTTTTTTTTTTTTTTTTTTTTTTTTTTTTTTTTATATTTTTGATTTTTGATTTTTGATTTTTTTTTTTTTTTTTTTGGATGATAATTATACTAATAAAAGAAAGTGAAAAATATTTTTGTACTTTTTATATTTTTGTAGAAGAAAAATATTTCACAAAGATATAAACAAAACTGTCAAAACTAACGATAGTCTTTTCAACTCCCCGGCAACCGCCAAAAATTGACTTAATACGCGCGCACAACCCATCTTCTAATGATCAATAAGTAAATATAAATATAAATACACAAGAAAGGATCAGAAAACCCGCGAGATTCAAGAAAACCGAAGCAGTATAGGGGTGTCTCCAGGTCGTTATATCCCAACGAGGCTGAAATGGAAAATCGCAAGACGATTGATGATTTGTGTTTGGATGTCACAAGGAATGATTTGGCACTAAAATTTATAACAATAGGCAAAAACACATAAAAATAGCAAAGAGAATAAGCTGGAACAAGCATAAAAGCTAGAATTGGTAAAAACACTTAAAACTTTTACACTAAGGCACAAATAAACTCAAATAAGCTTAAGGCAGACAAATAAGCTAAGCTAAATCTAAATAAGCAAATTAACTAGCAATTAAGTTCAAATTAAAAAGAGAAACACAAACATACTTACAACAGTATTAAACAGTTTAAACAACCAGTACTAACTTGGAGTTAGTAACTGCTAAGCTAAAGTTAATACTGTTAGCTTAATTAAGTACGGCTTAACCTGTTGAAATCCAAGAAATAGACTAGCAGTACCTAACTTAGAGTTAGTACTGTTCAGAGTTAAGTTACATGTATGTTCTAAAAATGAACTAGCAGTACTAACTAGAGTTAGTACTGTTAGGGTGAAGTTAATACTAGTCCAAAAATTGAACTAGCAGCTACAAACTTGGAGTTAGTACTAGCTTGTTTAAAACAGCATTTACAATTTCCAAAAATCAGTATTTAGTTCAAAATATAAAAATAGATTATCAAATAACAAAGTAAAACACTTTTAAGCAATTTTCATCTCATAATAATCACTTAAAATAAGCATGAAGATAGTCCAGCAAGTAAAAACTTTAAAACTAAAACAGTTTTGTATCTAGAAAAAACTAGCATTTCTGCAATAGATAAGTAAAGTAAGAAAAGAGAGACTTACTAACACCCTTGCTCAAAACGGTCAAACAACAAATCTACAGAGCTCTAGCTTTGTATAAAAACAAGCTAGAGATAGTCCATAAGTCCCATCCAGAACTGGCTTATCAACCAAAAAGTTAAGCTGTGGTAATAATTGAGAGTGATATTTGTAATTTTCTCTTTACTACTTAACTTATCAGGTTCACTTAGTAAAACATTTTGAAAAATAAGCTGATATTAAGAGCTTTTTGACACAAAACAAGTCAATTAAGAATCTAAACTTGGCATTAGAAAGTGGACCTTTAAAAACTCAAATTTGCATTAAAACTTGGAAATGTTACAAAGCTGAAAGCAAAAGCTGTAAATGACTGAAAATAAGCTTAAGTTAAATTAAAAACTAAAAACTAACTAGATAGATATCTCTTTTTATGATTTACAAGAAGCTCTATATATATAGCCGAAGTATTGGACTTCCATCTTGTGCTTCTTTTTGAGAGATAAAAACCAATTGTGCCTAGTTGTGTGAGGAGAGACTAAAGCAAATCCCAGCCTTTGAATTCTTTTGAGCTTCTTTGGAAACAATCTCAGCCATCGAAGTGCTTTGGGAATGGAGAGGGATTGCCAACATGGACTTTATAAAGCTGGGATGGGTAGTAGTAGGGTGTTGAGTGATTTTGCAGAGAAGTATGGGAGCAAAAACCGGGTGCTGGCTGGTTTTGGTATTGGCGGGGGGAAGTTTGGGAAAAAGGTTTATACAAGTTGGGTTGACAGAGGGAGGTTGAAGATGATTAAGGGGATGTTTGGTTTGTGTACAAGAAAAGCCCCTCCACATCTTTCTTCTTTTCATTCCCTTTCTTTCTTTTATAAATGAAGTTTCCCAAATTGGCATAATCAGCCCCTCTCTTTGTTTCCTTAATATAACTTAGGGGGTTGGCATTTTTGACCCCTCAAGTTACATTTTTTCTTTTGCTTTTTCTTTCGTGAGTTGACTAGACTTGATTGGGCCTTCGCCTTCAAACACTTATTCCATCCCGTGACCGTTTTGTCCGCTTTTTTGCTTGGTTTTTCGTCTATTTGTGGAGATAATCCTTTCCCTGCACAATACAATTGCAAACATACAAATACAATGTATTTTTGGTATGTTTTTATTCTTTTAAGTTCGTTTTAAATGGAAAATGGTATGTGTAATTAAACACATATCATTCACCTAGGGCAAATGTCTCTTTTACTGGGATAGATGAACTAGCCATTAGGAATAAGGTTGTTAATCAATAGAAAACAAAGACTAGTCAACCAGAAATTGATAGAAATAAAGTCATAATTGAAGATTGGGTTGATAGTGATGATGAAGAGACTGATTTTTCAGAAATTCAAAAGAAAACTGTTTTTAACTCAGAAAATAGCGAAACATCTTTTGAAAACAAGTCACCAAACAGTCAAAACAGTGTTGGTCAAGAATCTAGGACAAAGGGACTTGGGAACAAAGGGGGTAAATTATGTTTTGTATGTTACAGTCCTAATCACCTAATCAAGAACTGTAATCTACATGAAAGAACCTTCCAACAAACCCAAACTCATAAACCTAAGGGAACTCAGGGTTCAAGGGACACAAGACCAGTATGGAACAACATCAATAGGGTAAACCATAGTAACTTCTCAGGAAACTCTAGGTACCCTCACCAAAAGAGGTCTTTTACCCCATCAGCAGTGCTTACAAGGGAAGGGTTGAAAAGTACTGCTAGACCAAAAATGACACGAACAGTACCTTCAAAAAGTACTGCTAACGTGTTTTATCAAGGTACTGCTAGACCTAGAATACCACACGCAGTACTTTCACAAAGTACTGGTAGACCTTATTATCCACGGATGGATAATATAAGACCTAGAACCTCAAGTTTTTCACCATCATCAAGGTCTTCTACCACAAGGACTCCTTACAGACCACAAAGACCCAAGAAAATTATGAAGTCTATCTGGGTTAAGAAAGGAAGTACTGTTGGATCACAAGCAGTACTTCCACAAAAAGTAAGAGTCAAAGGGGGTGTCATGATAAATCCAAAACAAACATGGAGACCAAAAGGGAACTATCTATATTCTGTAATAGGTGATAATGGATCTTACACACACAAGCAATTAAAAAAAAGAGTATGTAACTCCATTAGGGGTAACCAAGCAGTTTATGACTTGGGTCCCTAAAAGAAGTCTAATTCTTTAAAATTTATTGCACATGGCAATCCAAAGAAGATCTCAAAGATTATGCTATTTATTGACAGTGTTTGCTGTGGGAGAATGACAGTAGACAAGGACAACTGTCTGAATTTAAAGATTCAAAGGTGTTATGTGGCATTTGAAATGATCATAAAAGAGGAAGAATCACATGCAAAAGTAACCATCAAGACATCCATTGCATATACTATGAGAAAGACATCTAAGTGGAGAGCTAAGTTCCAATCTCCTTTCTGTTTCTTAAATCTGTGATAAGAAGCACAATATCCTCTTCACTGATAAGGAGTGTCTTATCTTATCTCCAAAATTCAAGTTTGGTGAATAAGATAGGTGATACAACGATCTCCTAGAAAGGATGAATATACAGCTGGACTGAAGTAATATATCCTTCTGGAGGAGTAACTTGTTTGGTTGCAAAGGCAACAAAGGATGAAGCTGTCTTATGGCACAGAAGATTGGGGCATATAAACTTCAAGAATATTAACAAGTTGGTTCAAGGCAATCTGGTTAGAGGTTTACCTTCCCAAGAACAACAAGCTTATCATTTCATTTCATGGCATTAGGAAGGACACAGCACAGGGCTTCTTGCAAAAAGTTAAAGAAAGAACAGTACATGAGAACCTTTAGAATTGCTCCATAAGGAATTTATTTGGACCTGTTTTCTGTAGAGAGTGTTAACAAGTAAAAAGTCACTGCTTGGTGGTCCCACTGATGAAACCCCCCCTGTAGTAAATTCAGTTAGGGTGTTTTTCTTGGCCTGACAAGGATGAGACATATGATAAGTTCAATGATCTGATTGTGGGATTATGAAAACAAACTAAGGACATACAAGTGTTGAAGACCATCAGTGAGACCATGGAACAGAGATCCCCAAGAATCAACTAATTAATGAGTTTATGTGCCAAGAGGGAATCAAGAGGGAATAAAAATTGTCAAGGACACCACAGCAAAATGGTGTTTGCAGAACAAAGAATAGGACTCTCATTGAAGCCAGCTAGAACTATGCTACAGATTCTCTTTTTACCTATTCAATTTTGGCTGAAGCATTCAAAACTGCATGTTATGTGCTTAACAGAGTTGGTGTACTAAACCTCAAAATGGAAACTCCTTATGAAATCTTGATGGGCAATCTACCTAACATAGTTTAATGTAGACCATTTATTGGATGTTCTGCTGACTATACTTAATTACCCTAGATCACTAGGGAAAGTTTGATGGCAAGTCAAGAAGAAGGTATCTGTTGGGATACACTTCTAGCAACAAGGTTTTTAGAGTCTAAAACAGGTAACAATAAAAGTTCAAGGAGCTGTCTTCATGTAGACGTTTCCTTGAGAATCAGGAAAAATCAAAAGGAAAAGGTCCTGAGTTGGATGTTTGATCTTGAAATTCCAAACTCCTTAATGATTACATTCCTGTAAGGAAAGAGAACTATGCTGCTTCAGAAGGAAATGTATCAACTCATGATGATGGTTTGAAGATATGGATACCAGCATTCACAGTTCATGGGTCCAAACATTCAGCAGCTCAGCCTATGCATTCAGAGGAAAGTACTGCTGACAAAGAAGTTTCATTATCCTCTGACGAACAAGCTCTACATGATGAGCTTGTGAATTTGATGCATCAAGAATCTCTTGCTAAACTTCATCATGATGCTCAAAGGACCGCTTTTGAAGAAGAAAAGAAGAGAATTGCACTTGCAAAGGAGAAAGAATGTGCCAACAGTACTTTCACTCTAAGTACTGCTAAAACACCTCCTCAAAGTACTGGTAATACACCTACAGATTCTGATGATGATGTTCCAAAAGATGGTGTTTTCTCTACAAACTCTTTTGATGATGAACATACTGACACTGAGGAAGATGGGGCGCCTGACTACAACAACATGGATCACACCATAGATGTCAGCTCTACTCCTACACACAGAATTCATAAGATTCATCCTCAAAGTCAGATTATTGGCAAAAGTACTGCTGGGGTTCAAACAAGAAGAAAGCTTAAAGAAAGTACTTCTAACCAACATCAAGCATTGCTGTCCTTTATATACAAGCAAAACAGAACCAACCACAAAGATCAGCAGACATGCTTGTTTGCTTGTTTCCTATCTCAAGAGGAACCCAAGAAAGTCTCTCAAGCCTTAGCCGATGAAAGTTGGGTTGAAGCGATGCAAGAAGAACTACTTCAATTCAAGCTACAAGATGTATGGGTATTATGTGACTTACCAGATGGCAAGAGAGTGATTGGAACTAAATGGGTTTTTAGAAACAAGAGGGATGAACGGGGTACTATTATCAAGAATAAAGCACGACTAGTTGCACAAGGGTACAGACAAGAGGAAGGTGTGGATTATGATGAAGTCTTTGCACCAGTTGCCAGAATTGAAGCAATCAGACTCTTTTTGGCATTTGCATCTTTCATGGGCTTTACTGTCTATCAGATGGATGTCAAGAGTGCATTTTTATATGGCAACATCACAGAAGAGGTGTATGTAAAACAGCCTCCAGGTTTTGAAGATCCTGCTCATCCAAACAAAGTCTACAGAGTTGTCAAGGCACTTTATGGCCTGCATCAAGCCCCAAGAGCATGGTATGAAAGACTTTCCACTTTTCTTTTGAAACATGGCTATAGAAGAGGGGCTATTGACAAAACTCTGTTTATTAAGAAGGATAGAAGAGATATCATGTTGGTACAGGTATATGTAGATGATATTATCTTTGGATCTACCAAGTCTTCTATGGTGAAGGATTTTGAAGAACTTATGCAAAAGGAATTCAAAATGAGTTCAATGGGTGAACTCACTTTCTTTTTGGGGCTTCAGGTCAAGCAATCTAATGCTGGTATTTTTCTAAGTCAAGACAAATATGTGAAAGATATTCTCAATAAGTTTGACTTTAGGACCATTAAGCCAGCATCTACACCAATTGAAGCTCATAAATCTCTAGGAAAAGATGAAGAAGGTGATGAAGTTGATGTACATCTTTATAGGTCTATGATTGGGTGTCTCATGTACTTAACTGCTTCAAGACCAGACATAATGTTTGCTGTTTGTCTTTTGCACGATTCAAGTCACTCCAAAGGTTTCTCAACTGCATGTCTTTTAAAAGAAATTTAGGTCGCACCTCAAACATCAACCAACATGGGTTTATGGTATCCTAAGGACTCCTCCTTTTCATTATAAGCTTTTCCGGACATGACTAGCGGGACAATCATAAAAAAGATCAAATTCAGGAGGATGTCCAATATCTAGGAAGAAGGCTGGTCTCTGGCATGCAAGAAACAACAATTGTGCTATATCATCTACAGAGGCAGAATATTAGCAGCGCAAGTTGTTGTGCTCAGGTTTCTTTTGGATGCATAGACCAACTCCTTGATTATGGATTTAACTTCATGAACACTGAAATCCATATAGACAATGAGAGTACCATATGCATTGTGAGGAATCCTGTTCTTCACTCAAAGACCAAGCATATTCAGATTCGACATCACTTTATTCGAGATTGTTATGAGCAGCGGCTCATTAATGTGGTCAAGGTTCATACTGATGACAATGTAGCAGATTTACTCACCAAAGGTTTTGACTTGGCAAGATTTAACTTTTTGGTGGTAACTATTGGGATGATGAACCCATAGCTACATTTGAGGGGAGGATCACATGTAAAGTACTGGTGCACAAGTAAAGTACTGTTTTAGTTAGAATGGATCTTTGGAAGCACTCTAGCTATGTTTGAGGGGAGGATATGAATGATTGTTCAGAGTGTTAATGAGTTGAAGAGATATTTTGCAAAATTGCAGGGTTGTGGCTGACGAATTTGAGTTGGAAATCTTTTTAAGTTGAAAGTACTGCTTAGCCAACTCAAAGTACTGCTTGTCTTAGAAAGTA
The DNA here is from genome assembly GCA_026074375.1 of Tanacetum coccineum. Lineage (NCBI taxonomy): Eukaryota > Viridiplantae > Streptophyta > Magnoliopsida > Asterales > Asteraceae > Tanacetum > Tanacetum coccineum. The sequence goes on from BQNB010002093.1 coordinate 103,680, forward strand.
CTGCTTAGACAACTAAGTACTGTTCTAACGTTCGGTCAACGGTCAAACATACGTTTTTGCGCTAAAAACGTATTTACAACGGTAACTTTATAGTTATCCAACACAACCTATAAATACTCAACTGAATTGCATTTTTCTCTCATTTTATCTCTTTTCATTCACAATCTTTTAATTACAACCTCCGACGCACATCAGTTTCTTTTAAAATGGCAAATATTCGCACTTGTAACAAACACAACATGATTGCTTGTGTGGAGAAGACGGCGCAGAATGCTGATTTTTATCAAATCATCGATTATCTCACTGGATGTTCAATTAACTACTCTTTGATGTACCTCATATTCGCGCTACGGTAGCTGGAAAGAAGGTTTTGATTTCAGAGGAAACCATTCGGGCTGATCTACTATTTGATGATGCAGATGGTGTTGATTGTTTTCCAAAGCAGGTTATTTGGGACTCTCTCCGAGATATAGCTAATAGATGGTAAATTTAGCACAACTTACTTTCTCTACACCTTTTATTTAGCCCTCAGGTGGAAAATTTAATCAATGATTTACTTCACTGTCTAAGTCCTAAGATACATCATGGGAACATTTGGGACTAAAATAACATCAGCTCATAGAAGATTACCACAAACAAAAAGATCAACTTTTCTTTGATGATAATGAATGGGATGCTAGGACATATTTCAAATGGTAAACCTTTTCTTATGTATCCTAGATTCATCCAACTGTTTTTGAACAAGCAATTAGAGGGAGTAACCAGACCTCAGAATTTTCTACCATCCGTTACTCTTCCTTCTAAAGTTTTTACCTTTATGAGAAAGCACAGTCCTAAGTTTTCATGTAGGATTACACCTTTGACTCCACCTATGTTAGAGGTTGTAACAGCATTAGCAGCAGAGGAAGCACATAGTACTAGTCCTCATTCTATGGCCTAGCATGGTCTCAAGGGATGCTCAAGGTACTGCAGAAGTACAAGTAGAGCTGACTTCAAGTACAGAGAAACACACGGTGCTTGCAATACTTCCAAAATCTCCCAAAGATTATACTCTCATAAAAAAAAAAGGGGGGGGGGGGGGGGGGCAAGATGCGTCTCAAACATCTGAGAGATAAGAGGGAATTTTGGATCTATATTCTTTTAACAGGAGTTAAAGACTCAAAAGCAAACCCTTTCTCACGCCAACTGATTCGCAAGCTCAAGGCCAAACTCAAGACCCTGTCCAAAGTTGTAGAACCAGTGGTCAAACATCATGCTTTTTGGGTAGAAAGTCAGCACCTTAAGAAGCAAAAGAGACGAAGAAAGAAGCAAAAGAAGAAAGTGTCTTCAATCAAATTGGGGAGAAAAGGAAGAAGGTACTTTGCTGAATAGCACTAATGGTCAAGATGATTATACAGTAGATCCTTTTCTTTGAAGATATTGTTGACAAAGATCTGCTGGTTACTCCTGAATGGAAAGAAAAAGTGAATGGGACTGAAGAAATCAATATTGAGGAGAAAAAGGCTTATGATGTAAAGAGTGGAGATACTGAAGAACTGGATTTGAAGGCAGTTCAAAGTACTGCTAGACAAAGTACTATTACTCCAAGGACCCTAAATTTTAATGATGAAGTAGGTCCTTCAAGCCCATTCTGGTCCAACTCAAGAAGAAGGAGTCTGAAGAACATTCAATGTTGATAAGTTCTTGCTAATATCTCTAGACCAATGAGGTTTTAAGCATTCCTGTCCCATACATCTCAACCTCAACCTTCAACAACCATCTCAAGCATACAGACCCAAAGATAAAGGCAAAGGGATCTTGGTAGAAGAACCCAAAAAGAAGAAATTAACTCTTAAACAAATCAGAGCCTTGGAGACTACAAATGATGAGGAGGTTGCTAGAAAGATTCAAGCTGAATGGGATGCAGAAGAAGAAAGAAAAAGGTTTGAAGAATTGAAGAAAGCAAAGCCAAAGACTACTTTGAGGAAACCTACTTCTCTTGCTCAAGAAAGGAATCACATGATGAACTTTTTAAAAGGTCAAGGATACAAGAATTTGCAAAAGCTAAAGTATCCACAGATGAAGGAACTGTATGACAAAGTTCAAGAATCTATTAAAGACTCCTTCAAAGATTTTATTCCAATGGACTCAGAGAGAGAAAAGCAGATGTTGAAGGAAAGAGATGAAAAGAGACTCTTAAGGAAAAGAAAAGCTACAATTTCTGAAGAACAGCCATCAAAGAAGGTTAAGTTGAGGACGGAGACAGTTGATGAGCTCAGAAATTACCTTAGGATTGTAGACTTTGAAAAGAATGCACAAGATAGAGAGTCACTAGAAGGAATCTCCATGATTACAGAGCTCCAGGTTATTGATTCACCTGATGGAGAGTATCTCATCATTCACAGAGCGAATAATCATTTCAGGGCGTTTTGATACCTTATTGGAGATACAGCATATCTAAGATAGACAGGATTTGTATCATCTTTAACGAGTTGTTTCAAGACTATTATGAGCACAATCCTCCACCGTTTTAGGTTGATACTTTCCTAGGTGATCTAACAACTATTTTTGGGAGACGTCTGAAATAAGTGATGATGATTCTGGAAAGAATCTAGAAGATTAAAGGAAATATGAAAGGTGAGACATAATGAATCCTTCAAGAGAACATACACTAGAATTAGAGGATGGTACAATGAATTCATATGCTGGCTGAAAGAGAGATATCCCTATCTAGAGAGTTTGATGATCAGGAAGCTGGATCATGGAATAGGAAGTTGAAGATAGAGAGAACAGCCATTACTATTGAATAAACATTCTGTTCATTTTATGGACAACTGTAAGATGGTGACAATTCTTAAACAACTGGTATGATTATCAAAACTTTACTTGTCCTATATATCTTATTCTTGATAAAAAGAATTTAACTGTGAACAACAGTACTTCATTCAAAGTCCTGCTATTGTAAAACAAACAGACCTGTTGAAAGTACTGTATGTTAAAAAGTTGTTTATGAAATATTTGAAGATTTGAGTAAATGCAAAAGGTTTAAAGGGAACAAATGTTGAGATTAAACAGTTTAAGGTATAGAGTGTTGGTTCTAACCACTGCACACAAACAAATGAAATCAATTCACCATAACTCACATATATAAGAATTGACAAGTCCAAATCAAACAGTTTTGGTAAAGACCATCTCAAATCTGTTGATGGTTACAATTACAACAATTGTATGGTGCTCAATACACCATGGTATGCACTGACTTTTAGGGCTACTCCAAAGCACACGGATTATTTGGTAAAGTAGAACACAAATCATTATAGCTTTAATAGTTTGCTCAAAACTATATGGTCCTCAACTCACCAATGTTTTATTACTGAGAGTTGGCTAGTCCTGAGCAAACGGCTACAGGTAAAGACTTATCAAATCCGTTTATGGTTGTAATGACTTACCAAAAGTCATATAGTATTCAACACACTATGATTAATGTTCTGAGTGTTGAAGTGGTTCTCAGTTCACCATGGATTATTACCTTTTCTAGGTACCAAAGAACTGACTAGCCCAAGAGTAAATGGCTACTTGGTAAAGGCTCATAAAAACCATTTATGTTGCTGAGAAGAACAATCTGTTTGATGCAAAGACAAAGAGAAGTGTTTATGTTCATAACAAGGGGTTACAGTTCAAGATACTCAAACAGATTGTGTACAAGATACTGCTCAAAGGATGAAGCTTAAAAGATTAAAGGCTAGTACTGCTTTAATGACAAGACAGACTGATGCTGAACAAAGAAGACCAACTATCAAGAAACTTGAAGTCAAGCTAGTAGAATTCAAGTTAGGGGAGGATTGTTGGGAAATACAAGTCAAAAGGTCAACGTACTGCTAAGTAGAAAGTCAAAGTACTGCCAGTTAAAGATCGAAGTACTGCCGTGGATAAAGGAATCTTAAAGGATTATCATTTAAACGGTTATGTTAGTAATTATCTTGTAACAGTTATTTTAATGATTAGTATTGATTAGTGTTTTATGTCAATCAAGAGACTGTACACTTACTAGAGTAATCCTTATGTTTAATAAGAACTCTATGAGGGTATTAGAAGAAAGTAACGAGAACAACAAAGCTACAAAGCAAGAGAGCATAGTTAGTGATATTAGAGATTAGTATTGTATTAGGGATCTGCAATCTTAGGCAGTTTCAAAGAGTTATAATACAAAACATTTGATTAAGCATTGTGTGTTCTTCTTAAGTACTGCCAATTAGATTCCGCATAGTTGACAATATATCAGTGTTTCATTAAGGAATATCGATCCTACAGTAGGTCACATATGGTCACGTTAGGGAGTTCGTGGCTATTTCCATTGAAAAAGAGTGACCGAAACCCGAATATGTGTGACAAATTATGGCTCAAGTAATGTGTTGATTAATCAGCACATGTGACCGTAAACAACTTTATAGTCACACTGAATGGTTTTTTTGAGAGTAACTTTGTTCGTCACCATTGGCCACATAAATATATAATAATAATGTGACATTTGAGATGATTTATTCAAGTAAATATGTGATTTTTATTTGACTAATATCCCGTCCTATGGCCACATTAAAATATAATAAATGTGAGTTTATGATGTTTAGTCACACACGGGTGTGTTTTTTTTAGGAGTTAGTCCACATACATTTAAAAAAAATCGCCAAAAGTCTTAATAAGTTTGACCAATGATGATTTTTAAAATCAGTAAGTGAGGTATATTAGTTACTAAGTTCCATCTAGATGTCACATGAATTGTATGTTTGTGTGACCTTTTGTAATATTTAGTCACACAAAGCATGGTTTTTTTGGGATTTAGTATAACACCCCTATTTTTACAATATAGCAGCGGAAGCTAATCTGGGGTATTACTTCATGGATACAACAATCATAATCATAGAAAACAACTTTAAAAGAGATGTTGTTGGAAAAATTTAATTATCATTCATTATAATCGGAGGTGAGTTTTACAAAATCAGGTCCAAAAATCTAAAACATCATGTTTGAATGATTAACAGTTCAGCCTCTTCGATTCAATGCCCTCCATTTTAAAACCGCAACATGCTCAATTACCTGAGATTAAATATGCTAGAAATGGTCAAGACAAAGGTTGTAGTGAAATTCAACAGGTTAGAAATGTATAGTTGAATACACTGTTAACTAATGGAAAAAATTTGTAAACTGGGATAATTATCATGGAGAACATTTAATATCATGGAGAACAGTATTATCATGGGAAAACAGTTGAATATTATCATATGGTTGAATGCAAGTCACTATAATGGTAATAATTGCTACAAATACAATTATCATGGAAAATCAGGGTAACATTATTATATTAACAGGGAAATCACCATAGTGATATTGGTTAGGGACAGATGTCCCCGTGGAAAAGATAACTTGTCAAGGAAATCTATTAGGACAGAATATAGTGCGTATTGGCTACCCCAGCAAGGTAATACCAACGGGAGCCGTCACCCCCAATAGATCTATTCACAATATTCGCGTTCACTCGCAATGCAAGTAATTAATGATTCATTGATATGGAAATAATGGCACTGTAAGCTAACTAGCAATAATGTATCTCGATAGCATACAGATTGGAAAAAAACACATGCATACTTGGTTTATAGAAGGAATTACAGGATTATATAGTATTGAAATGTGAGGTTAATGAACTCATAAGTATTTGAAAAGTAAACACATTGTTTATAAGATAAATGAGTATTTAAAAAGAGTTTGTAACAAGCATGTATCCCCCTCGCGGGTTTATAAAACATTCAAAAGATTGAAAAGCGAGGCTATGAACTCACCTGGTAGGTAGATGTAATAAATATTCTGAAATGAAAGCTGACGACCTTATCACAATCTTAACCGAGGAAGGTTGATATAGTAAAATGAGTAGTAAATATCCACGTCACACAACCTGAGTAGAAAATGTAGAGTCCTTAGAAGATGGTACTCTAGAACTTTAGTTTTTAAGAGTATGAGTTTGATTGAAGAGTTTGGAATTATTGTATCACCGTTCGGGCCATCATAATTCAGAAGTCATTCAGTAAACGTTTGAGGAGCTAGGGCACTTTAAATCGTAAACCCAACAACTCAGTCAGAACGTAATACCAAGATGAAACTCCTTAATATGAAGCTCCCTAGTATTGTGATATGATATAATCGGTTTTTAAGCGTTTTAATCAATTCTGGAAATGTTAAGCACGAGAAGCTTAATTAAAGTTTAAATAATGTTTGGTAAGGTTTTAGAACATGATTTTATACTTTTTCAAAATGTTACATTTTAGACCCTAGGGTTTGGAAAATTGCAAATAGGTCCTTGAAGTTTGCATTTTTACGACTTTGGTCCTTCAACTTTGAAAGATATACCAAGTAAACCTTGGAGTTTGAAAAGTGACATAATAGACCCCTATAGTTATAACTTGATAAAATTACACTTTAGTCCTTTTAGTTATGAAGTATCTCAAATTTTACGATATATACCCCTTGCATGATTATAATTACAAAACATGTCCAAATTGCCATGCAAGCTTAGTTTAACATTTCAATAGACATTTTTAAGTATTATAATAAACTAGTAAAATGATTTAACATAACACAAGTTTAATTAACGATTCGTTAAGCTAGGAAGTAAAACGGGTCAAAATTAGGTTTTAAAATAAAAACGTGCGGTATTAAGACTAAATTCCTTCATGACTTAATCAAAGGCACTTATTTTAACATTATACAAGCTTATTAGGAAGATTAAATAAAATAAACAATAGTTTACAATTTAGCTCATAGTTTAAGTAAAAAACATGAAATTAGGGTTTCGGTTGTATGGTTTTGGATCAAAGGAAGGAAAAAGAGCATGAATAAGTTAGAAACTTCACAAGAGTAAATTTAGAATCATATGATATTATAAGGGTAGTAGGGCAGAAGTAAGAACATTCAAAAACCTGGGTTTGAGCTTCAAGGAGCAAATATGGTAGAAACGGGTCGTTTCGGGTAGTATTTCCACTCGTACGCCTTGTATCTTTACTCCGGGGCTTCAATTCTTTAGGGATTCACTTCTTGAACTTCTTTAATGATCCTAGGATCATAAGGGAGCAAAGGATTGCTGCCAAATGGGTTATAGAAAGATGAAGGTGGGTGCGAGTTTGAATGAAGGTGTAGAGGTCCCATTTATACATGAAAATCACCAAGGATGCTAAGAAACCTTCAAGGCTTATTCTAGGACATGTGTACCATCTAGTACCTGATGTGGAAGGTCTATGGTGTGAGTTGTGGTAGCTAGAAATATAGATTGAGGTGTTGGACACCCCTTGTGTATGCCCGCATAACTTGTTAAGTAAAAAAAGGAGGGAGATGTGGCTCAATTTGGTGCAAGAGAAGTGAAGAAATATCTTCTAGGAGGTGTGTAAGCTGCTTGTGTATGCATGTGAATGGTTGTTTTGCAAGAACAAGGGCTTAAAATGGGTAAGAATTGCAAAAAGGGGGCCGCGGGTTGGTTTTGGGGTTTTATGGTTCGAACTCATGTTTTGGCTTATATTTCGTGAGAATTGATTAAGGAATGATTGAATTATGATCTCAAGGTTTGTATTAAGGCTTATCATCAGAAATTAGCAAGTGGTTTGGTTTAAAACGGGTCGAAAATGAGAAAGTTAAGCCGCGGGTCATATTAGGGCTTAATTAGGGTTTCTTTGACTTTCTGGGTTTATAATTCGTATGATTTTGATTAGGAATGATGGAATACAGATCCTAGGGCTTATATAAAGGATTATCAATGAAGTTTGATCATTGGTTTAAGTTAAAATAGGTCGATATTGGTAGAATAAGCCGTGGCTTGGAATTAGGGCTCATATATTACTTTTAGGGTTTTCTAACTTTGTAATTCTCGTACATTGTTGAAGCAAGGATGGTTAATGATGGATAAAGGTTTGTAAACTCATTTTATGGGTTTACAATGACTCTTGGTCGCTTACTTGAGAATGAGATGGTCTAAAAATGAGTAAACGGGTCAAAATCACAATTAGGGCACAATTAGGGTTTTCTGAATTTATTTCTTGTATAATTGAAGTAGAATGATGAAATGATGATGGAATATGATTGAGGATGTTGTAATTTATGTTATTATAACTTATTTAAGAGTTGGTTTAGGTTTACAATGGGGTAAAAATCAAGAAACGGGTCATGGTTTAGAAACTAGCTCAGTTTTAGGGTTTAGGGTTTTGAATTAGGGTTTTGAGTATAAAAAGAAGTATGAAAGCTTATGAATGGAATATTTAGGGTTTATATATTGTATAATGAGTGTAGTATCTTGTACACAAGTGATGGTGAAGAAATTAGAATGGAAACGGAGGTAAAACGACTATTTTAGAGATCATGCTTAATGACTTGTACATTAAGCTTTTATAGACTTGTACTTTGACTTGAAGAGATTTTATATTTCAAATGAGATATTATATTACTTGTACATATGTTTTAGTAGCTTGTGCATTCACTTTAGATGTTAATCCTTCTTGGAATTAGGGTTTAGATGCATCCGATAACGGTTTAAAACCCGTCTTGATATAATATTGCCAATGGCATATTACATGAGTAATGTACTTTGTAATAATGATATTATGATATTAACTTGATATGTTGTGATGTTTGCTTGATATATATGATAATAGGATTGCTATATGTAGGTTGCCCGAGCCTGTCAACTTTAGTTATGCAGGATATATTGCATATTAAGATATTGGCAAAGTAATATAATGTAATAAAGCAAAAAATTTCCCTGAAAAAGGTGAGTTCATATATAATTGATAGTTTGTACATCATCTAACTTGATATATGGATATTTACATTTATGAAAATTGTGGGTTGTTATAGTCTCCCATCCTTACAGAAATCTCATCCCGAGATTTAATTTGATGTTGAAGTGATAATAGAAAATAGATGAGGATATTTGGCATGAATTTTGTATTCACGTTCCCATTTAAACTCTGGTCCTCTTTTAGAGTTCCATCGTACTTTGATTATAGGAATACGACTTCGCTTGAGTTGCTTGATCTCACAGTCCATAACTTCCACTGGTTCTTCTACAAAGTTGAGTTTGTCGTCGAGTTGAAGTTCTTTCATTGGAATAATAAGAGATTTATCGGATAAGCACTTCTTGAGATTAGAAACGTGGAATGTATTGTGAATAGTACTAAGCTCTTCAGGAAGTTCTAGTTTGTACGCCACTCGGCCAATTCGATCAAGAATTTTGAATGGTCTAATGTATCGGGGATTTAGCTTTCCTCGTTTTCTGAATCGAAAGATACCCTTGCGAGGTGATACTTTCAACATAACACGATTGCCAACTTGAAATTCTAAAGGCTTTCGCCTTACATTGGCATAACTTCTTTGTCGATCTCTTGCAGCTTGCTAGTGTTGACAAATTTGTACAATCTTTTCAGTGGTTTCTTGAATTATTTCTGGTCCTGTAAGTTGAGAATCTCCAACTTCGGCCCAGTAAACAGGTGATCTACACTTTCGTCCATAAAGTGCTTTGAAAACGGTACCGCCTTGATACTGGCTTGAATAACTGTTGTTGTAAGTGAAAATTCTACCAAGGTAAATGTTTATCCCATCCTTTTCCAAAATCTATACACAACGCGTAGCATGTCCTTTTGAGTGTTTGGGATGGTCTTTCACTTGTCCATAACTGTTTTCAAGGGTGAATGCTGTACTCATGTCTAGTTGATACCCAAAGCATTTTGTATCTGACTATGCCAAAATCATGGATTGTTAAATGACTGTCACGATCCGAGAATGATAGAAATTGCAACACCATGTCGAGAGTCTATTTCTTGATCATAACCTCGTAAGAGTTTCCATACTATAGTCCGCACAATGGGAAAGAAATGCTCTGATTTGGTAAGAGACTCGAACAATGAGAACCCAGATGGCAGCAAAGTCCAGTTGAGGTTTTGGGTAGCTTAGTGACGAAATCCATTGTTATTCTTTCCCATTTCCACATAGGAATTTCTGGTTGTACCAATTAAAGTCCGATATTGCTTTTGACATTTCTCTTTAAACTCCTAGAACAATTCAAACATGCTACCATATTCTGTATGGATTGCCTTCATGTTAGGCCACCAATAGAGTTCCTTTATATCATGGTACATCTTATCAGAAACCTGGGTGAATAGAAATTTTGGATTATATGAGACTCATGCATGATTAATCTCTCAAACCGCCAAAAAATGTAACCATCTTCGTTTTTTTAATACAACGAGTTCCCGTCAGGAACGAATTTCAAATGATGTGTCCTATATCCCTCGTATTCCTCTGCGTTTTGACATTTTCTTCTTTGAGGGCTTCATTTTGGCTTTGAGGATTTGAGATGTAGGTTTTGGAATGAACGGTTTAAGATTAATGGCTCGAACTCGAAAGGGGTTATGATTCTTTTTATTCTTTCGACTTATAGGCATCTGCTACAACCATTTGCCTTTCCCGGGATGAAACAAATCTCACAACATAATTCCTGCCCCGAGTAGGTTCCTACTATACCATCGGCTTGCCTCATATTCAATTCCTTTTTGACGAAGAACATGTTTGAAGGCTTTTTGTGATCAGTGAAAACTATACCCTTGTATACGTTATAGATAGTGCTCCAGATATTTAAGAGCGAATATTACTGGCTCCTAATTCGAGATAATGAGTGGTAATAGTTTCTTCATTAAGGTTTGAGTTGTCGAGATGCATAAGCAATGACTTTTTCTCGTTGCATTAGTACAGCTCCTAACCCTTGAAGAGATGCATCACAGTAAACTACAAAATTATCGTTTCCTTCTAGTAATGCTAAGATTGGTGCTTCACAGAGTTTTTGTTTAAGGAGTTGAAAAGCTGATTCTTGTTCTTCGCCCCAGATATAACCTCTTGTTCTTCTGGGTATAATTTAATCAAAGGCTTTGCAAACTTTGAAAAACCTTCGATAGAATCTTCGATAATAGCCGGCGAGTCTAATAATGACTACTTTGTGGTGTAAGTGGGAGATGTCCAAATTCCTTAACATCACGATGTTTGCAGGTCAACATGGAATCCTTGACTATCGATGAGGTGACCAAGAAAATAGCACGATATGTTATCCAAAATCAATTTTAAGAATTTGTCATACAATTTCTCTTTTCGAATAATTCTAAAGATAACCTGAGATATTTGCAAGTTCATCTTTGATGGCGAGAATAGAATAATAATATCACGAGATGAACACAATTACAAACTTATCCAGATAAGGTTTACAAACACGATTCATAGATCCATGAATACAACAGGTGCATTTGATTAAACCAAATGGCTGACTATTGAAAATCAATGCCCGTATCTTGTTCTCAAAAGCAGTCTTACATATGGGAATATCTTCTTCCCATTCTCTCAGTTGAATGAACAACCTGACCTTAAATTTGATTTTTGAGTAAACCTTGAACCTTGAAGTTGATCAAGAATAAGTCCATCGATCCTGGGCAATTAACGATTCTTTATAGTAAGTTTATTCAACTCTCGATAATCGATACACATTCTAAAAGATCCGTCTTTCTTTTTAACAAATAAAACAGGAGCTCCCCAAGGCGATGTACTTGGTCGAATGAAACCTCAGTCGGTTAGTTCTTGAAGTTGATTAGATACACTTGGCATTTTTGAAGGAGATAAACTATAAGGTATTTTTTGAGCTATAGGTGCGCTCTGTGGAATTAAGTCAATTTGGAATTCTACTTGGCGAACGGGAGGGATACCAAGTAGATCTTCAGGAAAGACATCTGGGAATTCTTTGACCACAAGAATGTCTTCGAGTCTTTTCTCGTCTGCTTTTTTCTCCACAACTTGGATCATAAAAACTTGACAACCTCGGGATATATACTTTTTGGTTTTTATATAGGATATGAGATTTAGTCGAGTTTTACTTCGATCACCTCGAATGATTTAATAAAGAGATTCCACACTTGTCGATAGTAATGAGAACAACTTTTTCTACATCACAGAGAAATTTGGCAGATATTGGATTACCAGTCCATGACCGATGACAACGTCGAAACTACCAACTTAATTGGCAATTGAGATCGATTTCAAAAGGTTGATTCAGCAAAGTTAGAGGCAGCCTTTAATAATATGTTTTGTGCTTACTAAGTTTCCGTCACCCTTTCATATGATAAAGGGTAATTATTATAATAGACGGATATTTAGCATTAAGGCAACGAAAGGAGATATAAAACTTCTATCACTTCGAATCAAATAAATACCCTGACTAAATGCGATTAGGAAAACATACCCTAACGTTGTTTTGGAACTTGTTGGGCATTCTAGCTCTCCAGCATGTAGGCGCTTCCTTTGCATTAATGTTGGTCCATTTTTGGCGGCACAAATTGAGTAGTGGTCCTTTCACACCATAGGCCATGACATAACTGTCACTGGTAGTTTGATTACGTCCAGTGGACTAGCTTCATGTTTCGGCAGTTTCTTACTCAAATAGCCCACCTTGTGCAAAATATTATACATTTCGCCAATACAAGGGTCTGTTGTTGATATGAAATTGCCTTCTCTGCACAAAGGGAGATCTCCGCATACCCTACCATTTTCTGATGGTAACAGCATAGGCCACTAAACCAGTTCTTCTTGCCTTCGGTTTTTGTTGTTGACGATTGTTTGTAGCGATTGTTTGTAATGAGTAGTTGTTGTTGTTGTGGGAGCTGTTGTTGAAAGTTCTTTTTGTCGCAAACTTTCTTTTGTTGTCACTCGATACTTTGCATTGGGCATGCTTTGTTCTGATCCATTAGCCTTTTGGCTAGTTATGGCTTCCAGTTCCTCTAAAGTTTAAGTTTATAGCAGTAATCATTTCCCCCCTTCAATGCATTGAGGTAGACCCTCACATAAAAGCTTCCAAGAGTTTTATCATTTTTTGGGCACCATTTTGGACATAGAACGTTAATTCTTAGAAATCATCTAACATAAGGTTTAAGAATCATTCCCCTTTACAATCAGATTGTAAAGTTTTTTCTTCCACTTCCAGACTAGTCGCGAGGACAATACTTGTTCGTCAGAAGCCTTTTTTAACTTAGTCCAGGTGATGTGATTGGCTTAGTTTCAATGCTCTATTCCCATAGGTTTGGGCATATGACATTCCACCAGACTAGTCATCGTCAGTCAAATACCAGAATCAAATGTTTACATTGATTTTCTTCATTCGGCACATCTGCTACAGAGAATAACTGATTCGTTCGTTCAAAACACATCGAATAAGACCTATTTGCTCCTTCATGTCATTAAATATAAGGTTAGACAACTAATGAACTCTTTTCGATTAGTTTCCCCTTTTTCCCACTGCAAGGAGTTCCAGAAGGGACCGGTGTTCCTGTTAGGATTACTAGCACTTGCCATTGTCGCAGCTTGAGCTCGATGTTCAAGACCGAGGGACACTATCAGCTACTAACTTGTTCTAATGACATCTGAGTCATGAACTGGTGCTCCGTTGTTATAGCCTTTTTGGAGGCATTCTATCAACAAAAGATAACACGTAATAAGAATGATATCACAAGTATAATGCTTGTTCTTCTTTAAAATGATTAAAGAGAAATGCTTATTCTTGAAATGCTTAAAGAATAATGCTTTATTTAAGCATTTTTAACAATGGTGATATCTAAAGGTTATAGTATGATGATGAATGTACGATGGATGAATGATGAGATGTAATAAAGCAGGAAAAACAACAAGGTAGATAACGGGATTGCCTTTATATTAGAACAACTTGCCTTTTTACTGTACATAGTCAAGATTTGACAAGTGTTTTTATTTATACCACACATCCCGTGGCTAGGTTAAAGCTAAAGACTGGAATTTAAACTAGAAACTAGATGATCACTGAATGCGGTTCTGGAGTTCGATGATAGAGTTCATGAGTTTTTCTATATCTTCTTGGTGACGAGTTTCCATATCATTGATGACTTCTGCCAATATCCGCATCTCCTGTAGCGAACTAAGGTGATCTTAATGTTGGATTCCTATTTGCTTTTCGCTCCGTAGTTTAAAGTGATCCTGAGGTATGTAGCTTGCTGGAGTTTCGCTGCTAAAGGCGTCAAAATCACGTTGGATGATTATTGTTCCTTTACCAAGACCTTCGATGCCGTTTTCATCATGTTCAACAGACTTCAGGAGGATTTTTCTTCTAGATAACCTTGGATACCTTGAATTTGCTCTTCATGACGTTTGATAGCTGATTTCCGGGAAGTTTCACCAATCTCAAGAGCTTGAGGTTGGGATGGGGTAGATGGAGATAACTGCATTGGTGAAAGAAGTCCTTCTGGGAGAAAGAATTCTTGAGTTTTAGGGGGTATGATAATTGGAGATGGGATTGGTGACTTTTCAGTATAGAAAGCTTGTAAGGCTTTTATGTAAGGATCATCAGGAAATAACGAAAGGTTCGGTGAAGTTAGCGGGACAATTCCAAATGTATTGGAAGCACTGGAGTAAGTTTTTCCTGGAGAGGTCGGGATATAATCCGGAGAAGCCGGAGGAACATAGTTCAGGAAATTGGAAGAAAAGACATCCTCCAAATTAGCAGTAGGATGGTCAGGGGAAGACATTGTTCTGCTTAACAACCCAGCAGTAAATAACATAAGTTATTTATTTAGTAATATAATAGTTATGTAACTTTACATACCATTCCGGGAGATATAGCGGCACGGAGGACTTTCTTGGATGGAAAAAGAAAAGTAGTTATAGTTAAGGTTTTAACCTTGTTCTCTATAACGTAGGCTCTTGATACCAAAATCTGGCAACACCCCCAATTTTACATAGAGCAGCGTAATATAATCAGGGGTATAACGCCAAGTACAACAGTCCATCAATCATATAAAACGAATCAAAAAGAGTCGTTTATGAAAATAAGTTATCATTCATTATTTCTTCAGAGTTTTTACAAAAGATATGGTTTCCAGAATCTCTCAAATACAACATTTGAATGATAACGTTTTTCCATCTTCAGTGTCCTCCCCGTTTCCCCCCCAACCTTCCTTTGCCGTGCCATTATTACCACCTGAGTAATAAAACATGCTAAAAAGATCGAACACAAAGGTTGAGGAAATCCATAGTTTTAATAATATAATTTGAATGCTAATGCGATATATGGGTACATTGATATAATACCGCAGTATTGAAAAACATAAGTTTATTATTGCCATTATCTCATGAATCCGAAGGCCTTAGGTTATAATGATAATAATTAACCCATAGGCGGGCACTTGCCAACATACCCTCGTGATTCTATAAATTGCGATTGGTTACACGTAACTGGGTGACAACCAACCGGGGAGTCCAGCCCAAAAGATCTAATTCACATCATTTACCGCTTACACTGAGAGTAATTAAACGGTTCATGATTATGGGGACTTAAAGGCAAAGCAGTTACCTTAGCAATAGTAAATTGAAATAACATGTAGAAATAATTGCATTCATGTTTATAGCATGTATCTCCCTCGCGGGTTTATAAAAAGATTGAAAAGCGAGGCCTATAAACGCACCTGAACAGTTATAGGGAAATTGATAGCTAATGTATAGGGAATGAAAGTAACGCTTCAACATGGCAATCACAGACAACCTGGGTTAATTATATGGCAAGTCTTAGTTTTGATTGATATAAACCGTTTTTGATATCATGTTGGTTGGATATAAAGAATTATCAAAACAAAACACCTGTTCGGGCCATCATAGTTTAGAATCCATTTAGTTAACGTTTGTGGATCTAGTGCCACTTTATAAAATCGTAAACTTCCAACAACTCAGACAAGAACGTAATACCAGATGAAACTTCTTAATACAAAGCTCCCTAGTATGTGGTATGATATGAATCGGACATGATTTTTAAAATCACATCGAGTGGATGAATGATATAATGATGAAACATAAGCAGTTTTAGAGCATTTTATTCAATATTAAGCAATATAAGCACGAAGATGCGTTTAAGTTAAAGTTTGTCTGGTAATTTTTTTGAATATGATTTTAAACACTTTTTCAAAATGTTTAACATTTTAGACCCAGGGTTTGAAAAAACTGCAAGTAGACCCTTGGGTTTGCATTTTTACGACTTTGTCCTCAACTTTTATTGAAAACCAAGTAAAAACCCTTGTACTTTAAAAGTTACATAATAATCTAATAGTTATAACTTGATAAAAAGACACTTAGTCCTTTAGTTAAAAGTTTCTGAAATTTAGATATATACCCCTTGCATGGATTATAATTGACAAAACATGTCCAAATTGCCATGCAAGCTTAATTAAACATTTCATATTAGGTCATATGATAGAGTTATAATAACTAAAATATGAATATTTAACACAACATAATTTTTTAATTTAACATTTGTTAAGTTAAAAGGTAAAACGGTCAAATTAGGTTTCAAATGAAAATAGCGCGTATTTAAAGGGTCAAATTCTCTATATTTATCAAGTACTTATTTTAATATTAACATAGCTTATTTGATATGTTATCACAAAAGTTTTACAAGTATAACCATGAGTTTAAGAAAAACATGAAATTAGGGTTTCGGGTGTATGGTTTTAGATCAAAAAGCCACAACACTTAGGTTTTTGAGTTCAAAGCTTTATATTATGATTTTACCAAGAACATATGAACATTATGACATTACATGAGAAGAATATAAGCTTAGAGAACCTAGGAATGATCTTAATAGCTTTGGAAAGGGTCAAAAAACAGAATCGGACTTTAGGCTTCTAGGCTAAGTAACACTCCTCGGCTTCGTTTCTTGGTTTCTTTTGCTTCATTTCTGTACTTGAGACTTCTTAAGATCTATTAGAGTTCATATTGAGCAAGGAGTTGCGACTATGAAGGGTTATAGAGGAAGAAGTGGGGGATGAAGAAAAATGAACAAGGATGGCTTCTATTTATACTATGTTTCAAGCTTAGAATGGAGTAACAGCAAGCATTCATATTCTGATCTATACACATGAACAAGCTGGTATTGAGATGTGTTAAGGGCAATAAAAATGAGGAGTGGAAGGTCTAGGACTAGCTTGAATGAGGTGGATAGTATTGTAAACCTTTCTTGCTGCCGTGGCTAAGGAGAAGCAAAAAGAAGGCCATGTGCTTCTCAAATTTGACTAAGGCTTGGTCCAAGTAGGTTAACAAGGCTGCTTACTAGAATCTATAAATAGGTTCACATTGGTTATTTGAGACTTGGTAACAATTTATTAAGGGGCAAAATGGTCATAGAAGTAAACCGTCATTTGGGTTCGACCGGGTACTTCAAGTTTGTAACAATGTAATTGTGTTATAAATGATAAGGATTGATGAAATACGGTTTTAAGGTCTTGGATTAACATACTTAGCAAAGATTATCAAGTTCGTTAGTGGTTAAAACGGATTAGAATTGAAGAAATGGGAGTACTGTTCAACTAGGGCTCATTTAGAGGATCTTGACTTTCTTGGCTTAATTTCTTCATACTCTTGATTAGAATGGATGTAATACAAATCCAAAGGCTTATATATAGTAATTATTAATGAATTTGGTCGTTGGTTTAAGTTAAATTATGGTTTAGAACATTTGAGAAAACGGGTCCAAAGTCACAGTTATTAGAACCATAATTTAGGGTTTCTGGAAATTTTTCGTTGAGGTTTTCTAGGCTTTTGATTTCCTTGTACATTGAACTAGGTTAAATGATAGATAATGATTTTTAAACTCATTTTATGAGTTTATAAATGGCCCATGGTTGGATTATTTTGGATTAGACTTGTTTTTAAAACAAGTAAACAAGTTAAATGAACCAATTAGTTCATTTAGGGTTTCCTTTACTAGGATATGTTTTAACGTCTAGTGAAGTAAAATGATAAAGAAATGATGAAATAATGATTGAATAGGATTGATATGATTATAAAATAAGTTCTTACAACCTATTGGAGTGTTGGTTTGGGTTTACAATGGATAAAAGCTAAGAAACAGGTCATGTTTTAGAAACTAGCTCGATTTTAGGGTTTAGGGTTTTGAATTAGGGTTTTGAGTGTAAAAAAAGATGTATGAACAGCTTAGAATAAGAATATTTGGTTTATACATTTAAAATGTAGTAATTTAGCTGATAAAGTGGTGGTGAAGAAATTATAATGAAAACGAGGTAAAACGTCTATTTAGAGATCATAGGAGCATATACATTTTACATTGAGCTTTTAGAGATTTGTACTTTGACTTGAAGAGAGTTTATATGTTAAATGAGATATATGAAGATAGGATTGCCATACGTAGGTTGTCCGAGTCCGTTAACTTGAGTTATGCAGGTTATATTGCATATTGAGATATTGGCAAAGTAATGTAATGTAATAAAGCGAAAATTTTCCCTAAAAAAGGTGAGTTCATATATAACTGATAGATTGTACATCATCTAACTTAATAGATGGATATTTACATTTATGAAAATTGCAGGTTGTTATACTAACGTTTTCTGTTTGCTTAGCAGGCACAACTTTGGATTTAGTGAGCCTAGTTAAAGGGTACTGTTCTCCTAAAGTGAATGTCCTTCCCGTGGGCATCCATTGATAACCTACATTGGTAAGTATTTTGCCTGTTGGTTTCCAGACTTGCTTGACTTGCTTAGGTTTCCAGACTTGCTGAACTTTACGCACAACATTTTTAACAGAGGGGTATGCATTCATAGAGTGCAAATAATTAACCACACACATATCATGATTTGCAGAAATTAAGCATTTGTTACATGTCTTGCAAATAACCCCAACTTTCTTGCAAAGCCCATTAGGGTTTGGTGAGTATATAAAGGGCACCTAGGCTCTCATCTAAGGTATGCTCTCATAACCCCAACTTTCTACTAAAACCTTAAACCGATTACTTACTCTCACGCCGGAGGATAATCGTGGGAGACAATCCCACAGTAAGCCTAACGGTGCTTTGTTTTCTTAGTGCGCAGGTCTCATACATCAAGACTTAATTGATACAGGAACCGGAGCCTAGCAGATCCGTATTACTCCTAATTCGGACCTCATCAAGGATCGTCCAACTTTTGTATCAACAGATTGGCGCCATCCGTGGGACTCGAACCCACGAACACTGCCAAAATCTAGAATGACAAAGCAAGGAAACTTTACCCAGCGGACTCCGCAGGCGAAGAAGCAGAGCGACCAAGCCTCTAAACAGGTCTCCAAGCAGGCCTCTGGAAGCACCAATGCGCCACATGATCTGGTCTTCCCAGCGACGGGACCATCCCTGGGGACAACCCAGCCAACCGCCACAATCACAAGCACGGAAGATCTACAGCGTGCTGCTTTCACCACCCCTCCTCAAACGGCGCCAGGGACGAATAGCACCGAGCCGCCACCCCCACCCATTCGAAACAAGGGTCCCGAGTTAGGGGCTGACAACCTCACACTGGAAGGGGTCGCGACTGAACTGGCGCCGAGTGATTTTGTATCTCAGAACTACGAGACTTTGGTCGCTTCATGCAAGAGGAAGCAAAAAAGAGATCAAGCCAGAGCCTACAGGCCCGACTTAACTTTGGTCCGGAGGATGAAGTATCTCCACCGCGCCACCGAAAGGAAAGGCGCAGAGAGGATAACCGTCGACCTCCAGTATTTGGTAGAATCGGAAAGCAAGTTTCGGGCACTCAAACAGCTAACTTGCAGAACTTGGACACTCATGAAAACAATGACTGGCGCATCAGCGTCCATGATAGGCTGGGCAGTCGCGATGTCCACAGCAGGCTTGGACAAAGGCGCTCCTCGAGTGAAAGTCCTCCAAGTTCGGACTCCGAGGACAGTCGGCGCAAGCGCCGCAGAAGAGTAAGCTTGTCCTCAGAAGACACCTCGGACAACGAGGACGCAGAAACGGGACACTGGAAATCCAAGAACAAATATCGTGAAGACGAAGACGAAGATATGTCTCTTCCATGGCGTCGCCAAAAGGTCGACGCCTTTACGCGGCGCATTAGCGATTTCTCGGAGGATAAGAGAAGGCGCATGCCCGCTAACGTGAAAACTTATGATGGGACAGGTGATCCTGATGACCATCTAAAAATCTTCGAATCGGCGGCCACCATTGAAAACTGGCCACAACCCGTGTGGTGCCACATGTTCAATTCCACGTTAGTAGGAAACGCGCGGAACTGGTTCAGCAAACTACCACGCAGAAGCATTGATGGTTTTGAAGAGTTGCGGAGGGCATTCCGCTTAAATTTTACTCAAAGGAAGAAGTGTGCCAAGAACCCTGTTGAGCTTGCCAGGGTAAAACAGCGCCAAGGGGAGTCCACAAGCGTCTACATGGAGCGCTATAAGGACGAATGCATACACGTCAAGGCGTGTCCCGAAATTCTCAAGATCTCAGGGTTTATGAATGGAATAAATAACCCAGAACTTATCAAAAGGCTGAATGACAGGGTTCCCCAAACCTTTGATGAATTGATGAAACGTACAAGGTCCTTCATTCAAGGAAGGAGAAGCCGCCGTCCAGCGGACAAAGCAGAAAGGCTACTCAAACAACAGGTCAAGAACAGTCCAGGAGACAATCCAATGACCAGCAGTAGCAGTTTGCACAACAGCTACCGCAGTCAGAGGGTAGCGGCGGCCGGGAACACAAGTACACCCCACTGCCAATGACCCCAAAGGAGATACTCGCTAAGAAGGTGCAAAACTTCCCAAGACCACCCACTATGCGCACTCTAGAGAGCAAACGCGTGGGAACAGTACTGGAGTATCATAGGCAGAAGGGCAGACTTACCAATGAGTGCGTCCAACTGACGCCAGCTAATTGACAAATGGTAAAGGAAGGAAATTGTTCACCTGTGAAGACCATCAAGGAATGGGAAGATAAACAACGGGAGCGGGAGGCAAGAGAGGCGCACCTAGAAAGGCCAACTTCCATCTATATGGTGCAGTCATTGGCTAGCGAAAAACTAAGCAAAAAGTCAGCCAAAATTTTCGCATGGAAGTGGGCATCTCTTTTTCCACTTTAACCGACGGACAACGCAAGTGGCGGAGCCACTTACCATCGAGATAAATTTGCAGGCGGGTTTACGACATCCACCGCCATGTACATTGATGGAATGAGCATCAGCAGCATACTGTTAACGAACATTGCTTTCAAGACGCTGCCCTGAGGTAAAAAGTCAGGTTTAAACCCTGGCCCACGGTCGTTTGATGGCTTCACGATGAGAAAAGATATGGCCATGGGGCAACTACGCGTTTCCGGTTCATGGTTTGGCATTATGGAGCACTCCACAACAAGCCTGGAATGTTTTTTATGGTGATCAGAATCACCATAGCTATACAAATGGCATTATTGGAAAGACCAGGATCTCAGCGTTTAGCGCGGTCCATCCCGGCCCACGGGATGCTTAAATTCCGTCGAACGGTTTGGAATTGTCACCATCTACACACCGCCGCACCGCCCTATAAACGAATGCAACCTCAGAGTCACATGTTAACGTGACGCAGACCCAGAGAAGCACGCAACCCAAAGTGACAAACTTGAAGGTCACAATTCATCCCGACTACCGGAGCAAGATGGTATCGATCGGGGGGTCGCTAGTCTGTACGGGCTAGGGACGGCTGTGTGCGCTCTCTTCAAGAAACCTCGATATCTTTGCATGGGAACCAAAACACTATGGTATGGTGTGACCCACGATCGCATAACACAGAACACATTAGTGAAAATCGGACAAGGATACTCCCCAGTACGACAGAAAAAACGCGACAAGCTTATTTAGAGCGCCGCTTAAGGCCATTCTGGAGGACGGTACATAAACTCGTAGAGGAAGGTCTCTATGCAGAGAAGTCTATACCATTACTGGCTCTCCACCCAGTTATGGTTCAAAAAAGAGCTGATGTAGCTGGCGGGTTGTGCTTGGACTTCACTGACCTTAACAAAGCATGTCCACAAGACTGTATCCACTACTTGGAGATCGAGACTGGAAAGTGGAAAAATAGGATATAAATGTAAAGTCCTATATGACGGATATCTTCAAGTGCTTCTTGGACGCATTACAAGGGGTATCACCTGATCTAAATGGCCAAGGATGTCGAGAAAAGACATGCCTTTCCACAAGTCAAGGTGTCTAATGCTATACAAAGATGCCTTTTGGCCTAAATGATGGGGGTGCCAACCTACCAGCAGACTGGTAGATAACGCATTCGAGGGGCAAGTGGGCCGCAACCTTGGAAGTCTATGTCGATGACCTTGTTATAAAGAGCCACACCGAAGAAGACGAGTTGGTGCGCGACATTGTAGAAATTTCACAGGCTTGCGGAAAAATCAATATGAAGCTAAATCTAAAAATGCACTTTCGGGGCTACAGAAGCATGTTCCTTTGACTGATGAAACCTGACGCATCAAGCCGTACTGTCAGAGAAAACAAACTGTCATCCCGCTATCCTTTACGACGCACGATGAAGAAGTCCAGTCGGTAAAATGGAAAGTTTGCGGTTTTTGAACAGGGTTCCATATCATAGTCAGCAGACAGTCCCTCCCCTTGTTCAACACTCAAGAAGTGTTACTGAGAAGAGAGATTCGTTGGACTACAGGACAGAGGAAGCTTTCACGCAGCTCAAGCAGATCTATAGACAGCACTTCCCCGACTAGTCGCACCACGGGACCAGGGGGGACGGAGGAGTTGATTATGTATTTATCCGCGACGCATGGGGCAATTATGCGCCGTGTACTGACAGATAGGGGACTCCGTACAAACATCCGGTATACTTGTAAAGTAAAGCACTCAAGGAAACGGAGATCAACTTCGCGCAATGGAGAAGCTGATACTGGAGTTAGTATTTGCCGCCAATGATCTGCCGCAGATATTTTTAAGCGCACCCAATAGTGGTAATCACAGATCAACCCATCAAACAGGTTATCTCTAAACCTGATGTGTCGGGGTGATTGCAAAAGTTGAGCGTGTTGCTAGGGGAGCATAACATCTCTTATAGACCACGCACCGCAGTGAAAGGACAGATACTGGTGGATTTTTTCATCGAAAAACCAGAAACCGATGCTGTACCCCACGAGCGAATAAAACTTCAAGAACCTATGGATCTTGTTTACGGATGGCTCTGTATGTGGACGGGGTCGGGCGCGGGCTCATCTCACTAAACCGCGATGGATGGAATTCACTTACGCTGCGCTTATTGGAATTCACAGCCACGAACAACGAGGCAGAGTACGAAGGACCTACTTGCGGGGGCTATAAGCATTGAGCTCGTTATGGTAGTACGTTAATCCTAAGAAGCGAATGTGGACTCCGTTTAGTAGCCAACCATGGTTGGTTGGGCGAATATGTGGCTAAAGAAGACAACATGATTCAATACCTCGACAAGACCAAATCGCCAATCCAGGGCTTTGATAGATTCACCATTAGGCAAGTTCCTAGAGGTGACAACAAAAAAGCGGATGCCTTAAGTAAGATCGCATCCACAAGCTTCGCGCACCTATCAAAGCAGGTGTTGGTTGAAATCTTGAAGAACAAATCCATCTCGGATATGGAGATATCTACGGTGATAGAAGAGCAGGATCCTACGTGGATGGACCTATCTTTTTTCAAGTCATAGCAAGGGTACGCTCCCTCATGACCAAAAGGATGCCACGGCCGAATACGCCGCACGGGCGCAGAGATTCGAACTTCGAAATGGTGTCTCTATCGACGTTGTTTCCTACAACCATGGCTCGATGCTGTCAGCCTATTCACGGCAGATCTATGTGCTACGCTGTAGATGCAATCGGGTCTTTCAATATGCACCTCCGGACACGATCTTGTAGTTGCAAGAGCTTACAGGTACGGGTACTACTGGCCCACCACTGCACCGCGACGCGCGCGACATGTAAAGAATGCAATGTTTGCCCAAGTAATAGACATCCCGCGTCAACCACAACAGAGCTAACACCCTTCACTCACCTTGGCCATTCCACAAGTGGGGGTATCGACACGCTGGTCCCTTTCCCTTGTTGCAGCGGGAGGAATTGAAATTCCTTTATGTGGCTATTATATATTTACTAAATGGATCGAGGCGAAAAGCGGTCGCCACACTCACAGGGAATCAAGTAAACGATTTGTTTGAATAACATATTGTGTGCAGTTTAGATTACACTGGAGTAAAATAGTTTGGTAAATGGGAAACAATTCTGTGATAACCCGTCAAAGACGGTGATGAGATTAAGCATTTAAAACAGCGTTTTGCGTCGGTTTAAACACCCAGCCAATGGTTTGGTTGATTAGGCGCAAATTGAGTCTTGGCGAAGGACATCAAAGCGCCGCACTGGATAGACATAAAGGCAGGTGGGTAGTGGAATTGTCCATGTCTTGTTGAGGGCACATCGCACAACAATCAAGTTAGCACAGGGGACACTCCCTTCTATTTGTATTTGATGGACGGAAGCCGTTTTACCAGCCGAAAATCGGAATGCCAACTATTTGTTTACCGCGAGGTCAAATTGTTGAGACTCGTTTAGGCCATATTGGATCGTTTACAGATAATATTGAACACGCTAGAGGAATAATAAGAAAGCAACTATTATCAAACAAGGTTTTTCATTCAAACGATTCTTATTTACCCAACCTATAAAATGGGGCTTACACCAATACTATGGGTGTACTAATAAACGAACTCAATCTAATTTACAAAGCCACACACTTTGTAATCAAGACTCTCATTGGAGAAGTCTGTGTTTTCTATGGATGGATTGATAAATGCTACGACTAGGATCTCTTAATTATACAGGCTCCCTAGGTTTACAAGAATACTAATTAAATAGAGTTATCTTTTGCATTTAGTCCCTCAATATTTGAAGACTTCTTTAATTGCGACTTGATCCTTTGCCTTATTTTCTTCTTGTTTGATTTCTTGTTTCATTATTGTATTTACTTTGTCTATCAAAATCAATTATACAGGATGTATAATTCCCAACAATCTTCCAAATTTGATGATGACAAAAAAAACAAAAGTCGTGTACGAACTTCCCCTTAAATAGAGAAGTTGAGATGTAATCATCTCCCTGAATGAAACAAAATCTTCCTTTGTAGATAGTTTCCCCTTAACTTATGATCATGCCACCACATATAATAAGCTGCAAATCAATAAACCTGTAATCTTCTTCCCCTTTTTTGTAATCATCTAATAGGGGTCTTCTATAGATATGCAACTTGGATCATAACACCTACAAACCATATACCATAACTACTAGTCCAGCCTTCCAATACTCAAAATACCCTCCATGAAGCATAATACAAAAAATGACTTTGAGTAGTAGAATTTTAAACTAACAGTAGTACTAAAGATCAGCAGTAGTAATGAAACACTTCCCCTCAAGTGGTGCATGTGGATGGTTAAACATTTAATCAATAAGCTTCCCCTGAAACCCATATGTTTACCATCTCTTGAATCTCGAACTCTGTAGGCTCTATGTAGTGATCACTGACTCGCGCGAACTCACCCCTTAAATGTGTAAACAAATACAAACATGTATAAATAGACAACAAGGGACGAAATCACGCGAG
>BQNB010002094.1:3486-72849 GCA_026074375.1 Tanacetum coccineum
AATGGTGTTTCCCTTCCAAAAAAACATTTCCCTACCCTTCTCATATTCCCTAATATCTTCTTAGTGTGAGAGGGTGCAATATATATTCTGTTGTGAGTAGGCATCCCTTTAAGTTTTTTTATCCAAAAAGACTTGTATATACCTTGGATACATCAAAAAATTTGCCCATATTATCCAAGTTCTTCACCATACTTTCAAAAATGTATTTTGAAAAGTTGAACTTCTGGTTTGTAGCTAAACAGATAATTACAGATGCCATAGTGCTACTAAACTTATTCCTTGCAGTAGTCTTAGAACTTAGGCATTGTATTATAGTATGAATAAAAAATTTCCATTGTGGGGAAAAAATGCCTTATAGAAATTAAGCTTCTAAGAAATTTTCTCATACCCCATCAGTGTAAGCTATTCAAAGATGGTAGAATTGGGTAGACAATCAACACCTTTAGCATCTTCTAGTTAAAGATCTCTTCTGATAGTTGATTCAGTTATGATTATCTTTTTTCTATCCACTAGGACTTGTAACTGTACTTCCCCATTGATAGTTTTGACATTGATAGTAGCCCAGAATTGTTTAATGCACGAAGTATATATAGCGGGATTGATCGTTAGTGCATATCTTATAGGGTTTGCATTGAGAAAATCCACTATCTGATCAAACCCTTTACTTTTTGCGGGTTTAGACAAAAACACGATCAAATTGTAAGTATCTGCAAACTTTAGATCAACCATTTTGTTGGGTTATAATGATGAATGATGAAATTGAGTTAGGGTTTGTGATTAGAGAGTATATGATTGAATGAAATCGATTAAATAAGTGATTGAAACCCTTAATCGAAGTATTTATGAAAATACCCTCAACAGCATTAACGTTTACCAGCAGTAGTAAGTTATGCCCAACAGCATTAACTTTCAACAACAATAGTAAGTTTATGCCTGGCAACATTAACTTTCAACATCAGTAGTAAGTTTATGCCTAGCAGCATTAACTTTCACCAGTAGTTGTAAGTTTATGCCTAGCAGCATTAACTTTCACCAGCAGTAGTAAGTTTATGCCTAGCAGCATTAACTTTCACCGGCAGTTGTAAGTTTATGCCTAGCATCATTAACTTTCAGCAGCAATAGTAAGTTTATGCCTAGCAGCATTAACTTTCACTAGCAGTTGTAAGTTTATGCCTAACAGCATTAACTTTGAGTCACCAGCATTAACTCCAATTTCATTCTAAAAACTATGTCTGTTTTTAATATATTCAACTCTCTTTCTGTTTTTCAACTCACCACTTCTCTCAATTCTTTTACTCACCAAATCACTCTGTCTGTTTTTATTTCACACAGCTCTCTTTCTGTTTTTATTCTCACCAACTCTCTCAATTATTTTACTCACCAAATCACTCTATCTGTTTTTATTTCACACAGCTCTCTTTCTGTTTTTATTCTCACCAATTCTCTCAATTCTTTTTCTCACAAATAACTAGCTTTTCCATCATCAATCAAACACTTTTCTTTGCTTTTTCTGCAAAATGTGAGTCCAAAAACTAAGAAAACACAATCCATAGCAATTTTCACAATAATCACAGTATTAATTATACTTAACAGTATTAAGTATAACTAGCAGTAGAAACTCAACAGTATTAAGTATAACTAGCAGCACTAATTATACTTAACAACAAAAACTTTTAATGACATGAATAACAGTACTAATTCATACAAAACTCTACAAAAACATAAAGAGATAAAAGAGTTTAAGGATTTAGCATTCTACTTACATCAAAAGCTTTTGTAAGTAAATTTGCAACATTCTTGTCAGTATGGACTTTAACCATTTGTATCAACTTCTTTTCATTGCAATCCCTAATAAAATGATGTCTAATCTCTATATGCTTTGTTTTTGAATGAAAAACAAGATTTTTAATTATGCAAATAGTACTGTTATAGTAAATAATGATCTTGGTATGCATAAAATTATACCCATAATCAAGTAGTTGATTCTGAATCCAAAGCACTTATCCACAACAACTTGAAGCAGCCACATACTCAGCTTCTGTTGTGGAATTTACAACCACTGTCTGTTTCTTGCACTGCCATGATATTAATCTACTTCTAAGGAATTCACAACCTCCTGTTGTAGACTTCCTATCCAAGCTTGCTCCAGCATAATCACTATCAGTGTATGCTACCAAATCAAAAGGAGAATCTTTTGGATACCAAAGGCCCAATTTTGGTTGACCTTTTAAGTACCTAAAAATCTTTTTCACAGCATGAAGATGTGAAAACTTTTGGATTACTTTGTATTAGCATAGGCACACACTGCAACATGATGTCAGGTCTGAATATGTAGATACATCAATGAACCAATCATTGACCTATAAATATGATAACATAACTTCTTCACCATCTATATCCTTGAGCAAAGCTTTTGAGTTTATAGTGGTGTGCTTGTAGTTCTTGACTTTTGTAAAACCAAATTTCTTTAAGGTATTTCACCAAGCATATTTATCTTGACTATAATTATGCCATCCTTACTTATGCTGCATTTGTAATCCCAAAAAAATGTTAGTTCTCCCATTGAAACTCATCTGAAATTTCTCATGCATCAACTTCTCAAATGCATTGTATAGCTCCTTTTTTGTTAAACAAAAGATGATATCATTCATATACACTTGGACCAGTAAAATATCACCTTTGTACCTTTTGATGAATAAGGTTTTGTCAATTTTCCCTCTTTGAAACCCATTATCCAACAAATATGTTAACAAGGTTTTATACCAGGCTCTGGGAGCTTGATTGTTGTCCATATAGTGCTTTTTCAATCTTGTACACTCTATCAGGAAAGTCTGGATCTTCGAATCCTGGTGGTTGACAGACATACACCTCTTCTTCAATATTTCCATAAAGAAAAGTACTTTTTACATCCATTTGATACACCACAAAATCTTTAAATGAAGCATAAGCTAAAAATAGCCTAATTGCTTCAATTCTTCCAACAGGGGTAAAGACTTCATCATAGTCAATCCCTTCTTCTTGTGTGTACCCTTGAGCAACCAATCTTGCTTTGTTTCTTGTCACAATTCCTATTTTATCCTTTTTATTCCTGAAGACCTATTTAGTGCCTATAGCCCTTTTTCTATTTAGTAAATCTACTAATGTCTAAACTTATTGTAACTTGAATTGTAGAAGCTCTTCCTGCATAGCCTCTATCCACCTTGGATCCTTTAATGCATGAATTACCCTTTTGGGTTCTTCCTGTGATAAAAACCAAGTAAACAAGCAGTTTTGAAGGTCTTTATAGTTTGTTCTTTGTCGAATTACGTACTAACAAACCTGTTCCTTCAAATTTCTTTGACAATATTCTTGTTGTGTAAGATGTTGCAAATCTCCAATCACTTGATCAAGAGGATGATCTTTATGATCCAAATTGTTCATGTCAGTCTCTGCATCATCATCTTCATCACTTCTTAAGAAGTCAAATATGCTAATATCTTCCAATGTAGGCATATTTGGATCAATTGGAAGTTTAATGCCTGTTTTTCCATTAAGAAAACATTACTTCATTCTGTGCTAGCTAGCAATTAAACATTCACTGTTAGTGTTGTTAACATTATCTTCTTCTGTTGTTCATTACATTCCTTTTTATTTTCTTGGATCTTCATCAACCTTCTTTCCATCATCCCACTGAGGTTTGGACCATCATCCTTGAGAACTCATTGGATCTTGGGAAAAATGGTATCGGTCGGGGATCAGCAAACCATATTTGTAGCAAAAATGTATTCTTTGACAGGTTCTGTATCTCTTTCTAGCTTGAGCTGCATTATTCACTTGCTTTTGTACCTGCTCTACAACCTTTAGACTGTGTACCTGTAACAATTGACTCATAGTTCATTTTTTTCCTTGTTAGTGATCAATATCAAATAGCCAATCTGGTCCACTCCCTGTAACATTATAGTGTTTTCTCACTAAACCTAATATGCAGTTTTCTTTCAACTATCCTTGTTCTAATATTAAATACTCTAAAGGCTTTACTATTCAAAGAGTATCCAACAAAGAAACCTTCATCAGCCTTACCATCAAATTTGCCTAAGTGATCTTTGGTATTGAGAATAGTAACAGGACACCCAAATGGTCTCATAAAAGTTAAAGTTGGTGTTCTATCATGAAAAAGTTCATAGGGGGTCTTGTTATGAGGCTTAACTACTAACACTCTATTTTGCACATAGCAAGCAGTATTAACTGCTTCTGCCCAGAAAGTAGTTGGCAACTTAAAATCAGCTAGCATAGTCCTAGCAGCCTCAATTAGTGTCCTATTTTTCCTCTCAGCAACTCCATTTTATTGAGGAGTTCTAGCTATACTATATTGTCTCAGAATACCCTTTATTTCACAAAACTGATTCATTTCTCTGTTCTTGAACTCAGTTCCATTATCACATCTAATCACCTTAACCTTGTGATCTACTAGATTTTCTATTCTAGTTATAAAAGACTTAAGAATGCCTCTAGTCTCATCCTTGGTAGCTAGAAAGAAAACCTATGTAAACCTACTATAATCATCTGTGACAACTAGGCAATACATTTTCTTCATAAGGCTCTTTACAAATGTTGTACCAAATAAGTCCATATGCAACAAGTGTAAAGGAAGACTAATTGAGTTCTCTATTTTGGTCTTACAAGAGGCTCTGTGCTGCTTTTCTTTTTGACAAGCAACACATGTTTGATCATTTTTAAAAAGTTTAGAAGGTAAACCTCTTACAAGATTTCCCTTAACCAGTTTATTCATGGTTTTAAAATTTAAGTGTCCTAGCCTTTATACCAGAGTTTAGTTTTCATCTGATGTGGCTTTTGCAAAGAGACAAGTTAAACCTCCTTTAGGAACAATATTCTTTAAATCAACACTATACATATTGTTCTTTCTAGGAACTCTAAGTAAAACTTGACTTTCATCAATTAACTTAAAGTTTGGAGATAAAACAATACATTCAGTGTCATTAAAAAAACACTATTCTTTTTATCACACATTTGTGAGACACTAAAGAGATTAAACTTTAACTCTCTCACAAAATACACATTTTCAAAATCTAGATTACCAGTTTTAATGGTACATTTTCCTGTGATTTTCCCTCCTTTGGGGTTCCCTCCAAAAGCAACATATCCTCCATCTATCTCTTCATAGTCTGTAAGATAGGACATGTTCCCTGTCATGTGCCTTGAGCATCCACTATCAATTACTCCTTTATCCTGTAAATCCATTTGTGGATTGCCCTGCACATTAGATAAGAAAATCAGTTTCTTTTGGGGACCCAAGCCATCACTGACTTGGATCTGCCTTGTGCATTAATATATTCGAACCTTTTTAGGATGGTTGATGCACTGTTGTGTTTAAAAACATGGTCTAAAACTTTAGTCTTTGGTTTCTAAACCTAACAAGCTGAGGCCTTAACAGCATTAACATTATTTCCCTAAATAGCATTAACTACTGCTTTTGGCCTAGCAGTATTAACTACTATTTTTGGCCTAGCAGCATTAATATTTTTATCCTTAACAGTATTAACCCTCTGATTAAAATTACTGTTTTTAAATATTGTATTCTTGTGAATAGGCCTTTTAACAGTTTTTGAGGGTGGGGGGTGTGGGGGAATAAGGGCGAGACATAAAAAAAAAATAAAATAATTTGTGCCTTTCTAGATAGATATGACATTGGTCTAGCAGCATTCACTGTTGTTTTTGTGTAAGCAGTGTTAACTTGTCTAGCATTATTAACTGATACTGCTGTTTTGAAAATTTTGTCTAGCAGTATTATCGATACTATGCCAGAACTTCATTAGTATTGACTCTTTGGATAACATGTTCTTGTTAGCACAAAGGGTGAGTCTTTTTAGCAAAATTTTGATGATTCACCCTTTGAGCTCTCGCGCGCGCAAATAGGTTTTACCATCCTTTTATTTTGAAACTATTTTTGATGGTAAAGACAATCAACCTGCAAATGATCAAAACTTCCACAAACATAACATGCCTTATTAAACATCTCAAAATTGCTTCCTAGTTTTTGAGACATCATATTGTTCCAGTTTCTTTGATTGCCTCTAGGAATGTGAGTGTTTTGCCAATGTTTCTCAGCTTGCTTAAATCCATTCAACCCGAACTACATGCAACAATCAATGCCAAATCCTGAATATATCTTAAATCTCACTACTGCAATAGTCATGGCACTTGTACTTATGGCTAAGGCATTTAAGCTAAACATCATCACACCAACAAACAACAACCAACGAAGTTCATCAAACCCTTACAACATGCAGATTGCACAACCAGGTATGAATATGGATCAAGACAGATAAATGCTAATGGTTGAAGATAATGTTGGGAACCAGTTTAGACCGAATGCAGGGCAGATTATAGGGAATCTGAATGGGTATAATGCAGTGCAGAATGTAAGGAATCAATGTCACACCCCGACTAAGGCGAAAACATAAGGCGTGACGGAGAATTGATCGTCATAACACAAGGCGTCAATATAGAGAAATCTAAATGCTTTGAAACAAAGTGTCACAACGTTCTCCGATACAGAAAAAAAAGGTTTAGCCAAACAGGGAAATGACAGCTTGAGAATGTAGGTAGGAGGGTCAAAGATACAGAAAAAAAGGTAAACTCAAAATTTTCTTTCCCCCTGGTGGTGGTTCCATATCACCAGGCGGTCCTAAATATATTAAGGGGCCGCCGGGTATATAAGGAGGCCGTTTTTTGGAAGCAGGAAAAATTCCAGTTTTCCCTTTTTCTTAAGTCCAGTGATTTCGGCATCTACCAAATTCAAGAATCAACTAGTTCAAGCAATAATATGTAGTTCTATTCTAACATGCAAATCATTTAGCAAGTAGTGGCATTTTTCGCATGTCATATTCATAAAATTTGCTAGTCATAGAAAGTTGATAGAATGGAGAAAATTATCCAAGTCAAATGCAAATGACATTTGCCATTCCTAGTCCTAATAATAGAAAGATATAATGTATTAAACAAGAGAGATGATAATAATAATAATAATAGTTTCTTAGTAGTTGTGCCAACATGTTCACTTCTGTTTTCCACCCATCATGTTCTTGAGAGCTTGTCCAATTGACCTTAACCCTTCCCGGTGAGCATCTCTTTGTTGAGTTTGAAGATTAATAGTTTCGGAGAGATGGGTGTTCAAGTAATGACTTTCATGAGGAGGGTTTTGATGGACTCTAGAGACATCATTTGACGAGAAAGAGATGTTTTAAGACGGAGAGGAAGGATTGGAATGAAAAGATTCATCATCATTTTCATCAATGGGATCATCCAACGGATGAGATGAGGATGGATGATTTAGAGTGGTGGAGGAGGAGCTAGCATTTGACTCACGAGGTCTTTTCTTGCCACGATCCGATCGCGTCTTTCGCTCATAATGAGGAGCGAGGGGATGCATGACTCGATCATGTGAGATGTAGCGATCAATTGCTAGCTCGGGAAAGACGGACACAACATGTTTGAACAATCTAGTCAAAAGCATTCCGTAAGGCAAGAGTTCCTTAGGTTTGCTTCGAGTCTTTTCCATTCTTTTGAGAACAAAGAATGCTAGATTGTATCGAGTGGAGGTTTCAATGCAATAAAGCATATGACAAAGACAAGCGGAGACATGATCCTTATGACCTCCTAGACAAATGGCATTTTCACGAATGATATCAACCCATGGTTTCATATGAGGTTGAATCTCGCGAGTTAAGATTTCGTTTTTGTCGACGACAATGGTTTTCTTGTTTTTAGTACGAGTGACTTGACCTTGTCTAGGAATTTGAATGAAAGACTTGACGACACTTGGAGACGGAGGAGTGGTTTTATAACAACCTTTACTCGAGTGACCACATGTCGGTGTGTGATGCATGACCTTTAAACGGTATCTTTAAGATTTGACCAAATTCCTCAAGAGTGAGAGAGAAAGACTTACTTTGTATAACAAAGTTGACTACAAATTGACCCGTGGAGTTATAATCAAAAGTTAGTTGACTATAGAACTCTAGAACAAAACGAGGAACAATTTGTTCGTTTAAGTTCAACAAACAATCAAAGTCAATTGATTCAAACTTGGCACGGATATGACTCATGTTTTCAAAGTTTTGACTTACAACCCTACCCTCATGAAAGTATCGTTTTTCAAGATTTGCAAGTGTGTTTCTTAAGGGTTGATTAAATTCATTTGATATGAGTGGAATGTAGTTTCGGGTCTTTTGATGATCTAGTGAGGTAATTGGAGGCATTGTTACCTAAAATAAAACAATCAAATCACACTTTAATATCTTACATATGTGTTGATATTTTGAGTTTGTGCCTAGTGTGTGCCTAGATGTGACAAATGTGGAGTAATGATTAACTCAACCTAAAAATTAAAATCCTAAGAGTTAATCCAAATGCTCCTTAGTTTGATTTTGCTCATCCAAACAAGTCAAAAAATACATATGAATTATGTATCTCAAAATTTGTTCATGAGATCATTATGCATGTGTTTGAAAACATTTTTAAGTTGTATTGATAATGCATAACCACAATTTCATTATATTCCTAACATGAGTGATTTGAAAATAAAATTGGGGTTTTGGTTCGAAATCAATTTTTTGAACAAATTCACTAATGCATGCAAATCCTATGTCTACGGGAGGCATTTTAGTTATACAGTTTATCCTAGTAGTCTTAATTGTACAAAATTTAAAGAAAAATGATAAATCCCTAATTTTAATTTTAGTGTTCATCATGAACTCTAGACTCAAATTGAAAGAAAATAGATGAAATAACTTACAATTGATGATCTTTAAGATGTTGTGAGTGATTATATGTGTTAATTTGATCTTTAATTATAGTTTTAGTGGTTGATTTTGAGTTTTTAGAGTGTTGGGTTCGTGTTCGTCGCTGTTGATATGAAAGGAGGTGCTTGTTTTTGTGTTTTGAATTTTTTTTGATTAAGTGTTCAGATTTAGTGTCTGCTGATGGCGATCCTATATAGCCTGGCGATCCCAGATATATTGGGGGGCCGCCTAGGGAATGGGGGCCGCCCTTAGTGAGGGGTTTTGGACTTTGTTTTTGACGAAAATTTTACAAATAGGAGTGACATTTTAATTTGCATTTCGCGAATTAAAAATGCTTAAGGTACTTCGGTTGAAGTATTTAAGTTGTCATGACATGGAATGAAACATGGACTAGAATTGAGACAGAAGAAAGAGAAGGGGACTAGTATGATTTATGGAATGTGTTCCATCATTCCTAAACCAAGAGGTAGATAGTTAAACGATTCACGTTTAAGGGGTTTCGTAAGGATGTCGGCGATGTTGTCGACGGACGGCACTTTTTCGATTGAGATATGTCCTTTCTGGACATTATCACGAAGAAAACGGTGACGATTTACGAAGTGTTTTTTTTGGTTTCCGAGAATGTTTTCAATCGGGTTTTTGGCTAAAGGTCAATCGCGCCTTTTATTGTCGCACATGATTGGGGAGAACGGTCCGTCGAGATCGAACGTCATAGTCGATAAGAGCTTGTTTCATCCATAGTGCTTGTTGACATGCCTTTTTGGCGCTTACGTATTCGGCTTCGGTAGTGGATATAGCAAGAGCGGTTTGTTTCTTCGAGAACCAAGATGTCAAACAACATCCCACGAACGTACAAATACCGCTAGTGCTCTTTTGATCCACATAATATCCCGCATGATCAGAGTCGGCATATACTACTGTTTCTATGTCGGTCCCCTTAGGATACCATAATCTTAAGTGCGTAGTGCCTTTAATGTATCAGAAGATACGTTTAACCGCTTCAAGGTAAGAGGTTTTGTGAGCCTCTTGGAAGCGGGCATAAAGGCAGACACTAAACATGATATCGGGCCTACTTGTCGTTAGGTATAATAAACTACCTATCATGCCTCAATACTTGGTACTATCTACTGACTCACACTCTTCGTCTTTCGTGAGTTTGGTATCGGAGGACATGGGGGTTTTCATTGGTTTAGATCCTTCTAAGCTAAATTTCTTAAGCATTTCTTTAATATATTTAGATTGATTAAAGAAAATACCATCTTCCATTTGTTTTATTTGTAGTCCAAGGAAGACGTTAAGTTCACCCATCATGTTCATCTCGAACTCGTCATGCATGATTTTGGCAAATTCATCACACATGTCTTGACAAGTCAAACCGAATATGATGTCATCGACATATATTTGAACGATTATGAGGTTTGAACTTCTCTTCTTAGTAAAAAGAGTGTTATCTAACATTCCCATTTTATATTCATGTTTAATAAGGAAAGCTTTTAATCTATCATACCAAGCTTTGGGTGCTTGTTTAAAGCCCATATAAAGCTTATTCTTAGTTATAAACATGATCTAGTTTTTTCATAAGTCCAAAAAATCCTAGAAGTTGTGCCACGTATACTCCTCATTATAAAAACCATTAAGGAAGCACTTTTTACCATCCATTTAAGAAAAGTTTAAAGTCTAAAGCAAAGCATAAGCTAATAGTATCCTAATATGAACTCAAGTCTAGCAACTAGGGGTTATAAGTTTCATCATAATCGATGCCCTCTTGTTGATTATAGCCTTGAGCAACTAACCTAGCCTTATTTTGAGAAACAATACCGTTCTCGTCTAACTTATTTCTAAACACCCACTTAGTTCCTATAATTGTCATATTCCTAGGTTGTGGAACTAACTCCCAAACGTCATTAGCAATGAATTGATTTAATTCTTCTTGCATAGCGACTATCCAACTATCATCCGTTAAGGCTTCATTCACATTCTTAGGTTCTATAGTTGATATAAAACAAAAGAAGTTACTTTGGTTTTGGGCTTGTGATCTAAGGGTTCTTTGGTTAAGGTTTCCTATGACATTTTCTAATGGATGGTTCCTAGATTCCTTAATATTGACTATTTCGTCAATCTCTAAAGTTTCATCCACAATGTCATTTTCTAGGTTTTTCTTTTCGGTAACCTTAATTGCTTCTTCTTCATCTAAGTCATCATCCACCAAGGGTGATGTCTTAGAGGGTGGAGGAGTTTCATTGAATGTCACGTTAAGTGATTCTTTGACTTTCCTAGTGTGTTTATTTAGGATGATGTAGGCTTTACTATTTTGAGAGTAACCTAAAAAGATACCTTCGTATGACTTTGGGTCAAACTTTGTAAGGTAGTCTTTTGTGTTTAAAATGAAGCACTTGACTCCAAACACTCTAAAATAATCTAACGTAGGTTTCCTACATCTTAAAAGTTTTTAGGGTGTTTTTCCTAAGATGGCTCTAATTAGGATTCGGTTGAGAATGTATGTTGAAGTGTCTACTGTGTTGAACCAAAAAATTTATGGTAACGATGGCTCATTCAACATAGTCCTACTCATTTCTTAAAGTGTCCTATTTATCCTTTCAACCACGCCATTTGATTAAGGAGTGCATGGAGCTGAGAAGTTATGTGTAATACCATTTGGGGCATTACAAACTCTCCAATTGCACCCCATTATCAAATTCCTACCGTGTTGGTTCTTATTGACATCACTATTGTATCAACCGTAATTGTTTTGAATTTTTCTTTTACTAAATATTTTGATTGATCAAAAGCTTCGGTTTTGTTCCTTAAGAATCAGTCCAAAGTATACCGAGAGTTAGTCATCTACTATGACTAAGGTATAGAGGATTCCTTAGTAACTCCGTACGGTGGATGAACCAAAAAGATCCATATGAAGGAGTTCTAAGCATCTAGTCATTGAGACTATATTCTTAGCCTTATGACTAGCATGAGCTTGCTTTCCAATTTTCCAAGCATCATATAAACTGTTGATCAAACTTAACTTAGGTAAGTTTTCTAACTAATTCTTAAGATGCTAAACGATTGAATGAGACGCATTTGTCGTACCTAATCTCCATGCCACAAACGATGGAGTTCTCAATATGTCTTTTGCTAGACAAATTTTGTCTTAGGCTATTTCCTAATTTATTCACATATAAGCCTCTCTACAAATAACCTCTACCTATGACCTTACATGCCTTAAGTTGATTTCACTATCATATTCAGAGAAAATTTTACTCTACCACTTAGTTAGCACATATTTGTCCATACTTAACCAAGTTAAATCTTAAGTTATCTACATGCTCTACATTATCTATTTTGAGAAGTCCCATTTGAAATCGTACCTTTAGCCAAGTGATGTTACCGCGTAAGATTCTACAAAAATAACATTACCCCCGCTTGTTTGCCTTAATAAGCATGAGAAAGAGCTTTAGTTAACCCTCATGTGTTTGGAGCATCCGCTATCCTTTATCCACTCATCGGGTTCCAAGTCGAACCCCAAGGTGCATATCTATTAATATAATGCAATACCAAACAAACATTTGGTCCCCAATATCTCATGGTCCAACAGTTGTTAGTGCTAAACATACCTTGCATTTGATGCAATTGGCTAGGATGTGGAAATGGAAGACACATTTCCCATGGCATGTAACTTTGTCGTGGGAAGTTGTTCCAAGTTACAGGAAAACCACGAGGTTGATTTTGTCAACCAATGTTTCTTTTTGGTTGCGGTGTTTTAGGACGATGATAATTATTTATGACTCTTCTAGGTGGTGGAGTTTTTTATCTAAATTTTGGTTTTTGAAAATCAACTCTGGGTTTGACAATGGTTTATAGAATTGCTTAACTTCATTATCACTAGCAACATGAACTCTTACATTGTTTACTAATATGTGTTTGGTCTACGGACCCAAAATAGATATTTGCAAAGACACATTTTTTCTTAGATCATAGGTGTACCAACTGGTGGCGTCCCATAATTGTTTTGGGGGCCGCCCTAAATTATGGCTACCTCCATCAAAAGGATCGTTATTTTGACTTTCAAAATTTTTATTATTTAGTTCCACTAGATGATGCTTCAAATCAATTAAACCCTAACTTTTCACCGGAGGGTTTTTGATTATTTAACATTTCATTTAAGCAATATGTGCTCTTTTCAAACTTGGTTAGTTTAAGAGCATCCTCTTTAAGCTTTTTATTTTCAATTCTAAGCATATGACATTTTAAACCTTCAAGATCAACTTCCTTCTTTTTCTTGAGTGTAGACACTTTTTTTTAGAGTACTAATTTCCTTTTCTAGGCTATCTCTAGTGGATTTTAGTCTTTTATTTTTAGTGATTATCTTTAAACTCATTTTGCACAGTTTATCATGTTCATTATCTAATACTAAATCATCCATTGATGAATTTTCATCACTAAAGTAAGAGGATTAGGAACATAACTCACTTGATGCTTGAGCTACTAGATACGTTTCGTTATTGACTTTCTCATCATCTTCTTTACCGTTATCACTCCAAGAACCTCTAAAAAATGCTCTTTGGTTCTTGTCTTTCGGTGGTTTTAGACATTCTCCAATAAGATGATTCAGGTCGCCGCATCTAAAACATTTTCTATCACTTTTACCGTTTTTGTCGTCTCGGCTTCTTTGAAATGTATTTTTGTCGTTCCGAGGTTGTCTCATGAATCTACCTCTTCTCTTGAAAAACTTCTTGAAGTCTCTTACCGCCATAGTGTGTTCCTCGTCTTCACTTCCAAAAGTCGAACACTCTTCATCATTAGATTCTTTCTTAGCCTTTAAAGCAAGAGATTTCCTTTCAACTTTTGTTTTGACTATTTTGGAATCTTTCTTGATGATCATTTTGTAAACTTTGAGATTCCCGATAAGTTCATCAAGAATATTGATGTTAATCGCTTCGACCTTCAATTGTTGCGACCTTTTGCTCACCTCATTAGAGGTAGGCCCTGAGAAATTTCCTAACGTAGTTTTTGCTAGAATAACCTTCATCAAGAGCTTTTAGACTAGTAAAAAGTAATTAAATCTAAGCAAAAAGCACTATACCCCCCCTTTTTATAATAGATCGTCCTTCAAAATGATGAATTGTTCATATTGTTGAACCAAAAGGTCGATCTTATTATCTTTGACTTGACTATTACCTTGGTGGGTGATTAACAATGTTTTCTAAATTTCTTTTGCCGTGTTACACATGAAAATTCTTTCATATTCTTTTCTAGGCAAAGCATTATAAATAACGATTTTAGCTTCATTATTTTTCGCAAGTTTCTTTTTATGGTCATCACTTTGTTTTTCGAAAGGGATAACCTCATCTTTGGTTTCCGGATTTCGTTGAATGTGTTGAAAATCACCGTTGGTAATAACATGCCAAAGATCTAGATCTTTTTATTTAACATATGTCTCAAATCTATTTTTTAAATAAATAAAACTATCACTTTCAAAGAGTGGTGGTCTTTGCATAGATTGCCCTTCTAGAAATTTGTACGGAAATCCATATAAAACGAGTCCAAGCGTTAAAATACAATATATTTTAAAAATCTTGACTGACCTTAGCTCCTGATACCAATTGTGGAAACTAGAAGGGGGGGTGGGGGGTTGAATAATTTACAAGTTTGTTTTGTTTTAAAAACTTTGCTTACAAAATATGTAGATTTGAGTTGTATGTTTAACCAATTCATAATATGAACAAACAATATAACAATCTAAACTAAAGCTAAATAACAATGACAATAATATGAAGAGATAAGGAAAGGAACAATCAAACCAAGACACCAAGATTTATAGTGGTTCGGCTACGAAGCTCTTCTTCGCCCTACTCCACTCCCCAAGTATCCTACTCGAGATTTCACTATGTCAACAAGCTCCCTTCAGGCGAAGAAAACCGTTTACACGTCGCTTACGTTATTTTCCGACACTAAGCTAAATGTCGAGTCCTAATCTTAGCTAGAACCAATCTACCACTTCACAATCAATACACAATCACTAGATCTACACTATCGAATTTACACACTATCTGAATCACACAAATACACAAGATAATTACAATAGAGATTTGGTACTTAGAAGAAAAGAGGAGAGATCACTAATCAACACTTCGTTTCTTGGCGAATACGAGTGTTCTTCTCTTGCACTTGAATGAGAGGGAAGAGATGAGAAGAAGAGATTAGATCACTTGAAACAAGATCAAGAGATGTTAGTGATCAAGATATTTAGTGAGAGAAAGAAGGTTTTTAGAGA
This sequence comes from Tanacetum coccineum, assembly GCA_026074375.1. NCBI lineage: Eukaryota > Viridiplantae > Streptophyta > Magnoliopsida > Asterales > Asteraceae > Tanacetum > Tanacetum coccineum. Next base: position 18,556 of record BQNB010002094.1, read on the forward strand.
GAGAAAGAAGTGTGAGAAAATTCGTGCAAAGAGGTCTGATTTTCAGCAAGGGATGGAGCAGTATTTATAGGCAGGAAAATCCAACGGTAACTGGCGGCGGTCCCAGATATATAAGGGGGCCGCCAGGCCTATAAGGGGGCCGCCAGGTAGACTCCGCTCCCTTTTTTGTCTTTTTGTGGGGAAGGTTGTATCTGGTATAGAAGCTTCCGTTTTGGGGGGAAAATTTGAATTTCAAATTTTAAGTTTTTAATAAAACTTTTCTTTTAATTAGAAAATATTTTGTATAATTAATTTTGTGAAAATATTTTGTAAAATTAATGGAGATCGAGAAAAATATTTTCTTGATCACTAATCATGCTTAATGATTTGTTTGTTCATACCTTAAGTGATTACTAATCTTAGAAATGAAATTTTACGATTAATAATTTGTAAACGTTTAATTTTATCGTAAACGTTTTTACATTTTGTTATTATCAAAACATTGAGAGGTCGAAAAATATAAATAACGTTTTTATACATTATTTGTATTAACATGGTGTTACGCCGTAAAGTTGTCATTGATCTTCGTACTTGCTTAATATATGTTACGGTATAACCATTTTTAGTATTACGCCGTAACAGTCTTCAGATAATTACACTTTGAGCCCTTTTTCCCTTGTTTCTTGTCATTTTCCTGCATTTCACCTGAAAAGTACAAAATGTTAATATCTCGTTTTCGAGTATTAGTGAAACATTTACAGGTAATACATGGAGTATTTTACCACTAAAAAGTATTAAATATTTGATGTTATCAAATATCCCCCGACTTGACTTCTGCTTGCCCTCAAGTAGAACCTGTTAGAATATTTCATAAAATGATTTCTCGAGAATTATTTCAAGAAATGAATCTATAAAATACTTTTCCTAGAAAAAATCAAAGTCGAACACCTCACGAAAAAGGGATAAAAAGTCACTCAACTATCCACTAGTCTAAGTGTTTCATTTTTGGGGTGGTCGCTCAATTGCACAGTCATATCATGTATTCTATCATAAGCTTGAAAAGTACACAAATCTACACCAGTTAGAATTAGGGTCTAAATAATTCTCGAAGGCAACAAGGGTAATATGGTTTTAAGGGGTGATAAAGGGGTTAGGATAGACATGGGATACACATTTAATGGTTGTTAATATAAAAACACAAAACAAATAGTCTAAAGAAATCTAAGGTTGTCATAACTAGCCACTGTCCATCCATGGGTCCAAGAGTCTAAGTCCAAAAATTTGATCTTCAATAATGGGCTACTAGCTCCATTCTTCATAAGTATTAGGATGACTTGGTGTAATAATGGGCTACTAGCTCCATTCTTCATAATTATTGAGATGTCGTGGTGCAATAATGGGCTACTAGCTCCATTCTTCATAATTACTTAATTTGAACCATCTTTATATCTTTTAGCACATGGGTGGTTTTTAGTTGCACCCTCTTTTCTTTCTTTTTAAACATGCAAATGCTACAGGAGTTTATATCTTTTTATTATTGCCCCTGCAGCATTTGATATTATACGCACATCCCCCCACTTAAGATGAACAATGTCAAAAGTGATGATATAGGGGGTCTTTGTAGATCATAACTAATTGGTCTTCTATCAATGCATAAAATTTTTGTTCCCATTCCCTTAAACCATGGACTTAAGTAGCCAGAAATTTCAAAACAAAGATAACTATAGATTGGTTTAACAAGGGTGATCTAGGGGTATCTTGCACTAATAATGAGTGCAACAAAAGGGTTTATCATGGGAGGTCGACAAGTCAGTGTAACAAGTCAATAAACACACACATATAGGCTATTTGGGTGATTTCCTAAGTGTTGCCTTCTTGAACTATCTATTCCTGCTAATCAATTAGGTCTCGAAATGATGTACAGGCCAAGTTCTAAAGTCTACAATACTACCGGCACACTCAATATTTTGGTGGATTTTTTTGAATAATATGATGGAAACGGAATATTAGGCTTAAATCTCACCAAGTAATAATAAAGGGTAATGTGCATTCGGCAAAGATTAATTCTAGTTATTTAAGAAAAATTTGTCAAAAATTTTAAAATTGGCATAATTTTCAAAGAAAACTAGAAAATCGAAGGCAAAACATACGTCAAGTATTAATTCTACTCCCATCCCCCCACTTGATTTGTACAATGTCCCTATTGTACATTAAGGAAATGAAATAAAAAGGAAAGAGTAGAATTAAGACAAGAAACTCCCTGAGCATTGCTTCGAGATTTGAAATTTGGCGAAAATCTTTTAGATTATCTCCGTCTTCCCACAAGCTCTTTATCCCCTGTGATCACAAAAACAAACCAAAGCATAAAATCGTTCTACAAGAATTATGAAGTGTACAGGAAATACAAACCTAACTCACTTTCGTAGGAATCACGGTTGCATTTAGCATATGCAACAAGCCTTTTAAACCACTTGGTGGCCCAAGTGGACGAGTTTTAGTCTCTGAGCGGCTTCTAAAACATACTCACAAAGTCCTTAACGTATACAAGTTTAAACATTTTTAAAAATTAATTATTTAAGATTTTAAGGGTAGGTTACGACGTAAACTCTGGGTGGTTACGTCATAATCAATTGGTAAAAATTTTAAGTTTTTAAGGTGTTATGGTGTAACCATAAAATGGATTACGGTGTAACTACAGTGGTTACGGCGTAAACTAAATACGTTATGCCGTAACTGCTGCAGACTCAACAAGGTTACCACATGATTATGGGTCGAGCCGGTCTCGATATTTTCCTCTTAGCTTTTGCATTCTGCAAAACAAAGTAAGAAACATGCAAACCAACTAGTGCAAAAAGGAAATTTCATTAAATAAAGGACGGGTTGTCTCCCGACAAGCACTTTTGTTTATTAACGAGTCTTTAAGTTAGACTCATGCCCATCCTACGTTTCTTCATTTTCTAATTTTTCCTGCTCCTTATTTCTCCAATAATCTTTGTTTATTCTCTCCATAGTCATTTTACATACCTTTCCAAAGGCCACTTTTACCCAGTTGTCAAAGCTTAAATTCTCCCATTCTAAATTTGTTCGCATATCATCGTTACTACTTTCCCAATATTCTTTGTTCTCCCTAGGGTTGTCTCCTCCATCACATTCGTCGAAATGGGGGTTACATGAAGCCCATTTGGTGCATATGTCTTCTTTCCACTGGTAAATTGGTTTACACCAATGTCTCCTTTTTGTATTGGAAAGATCTTCTGAACTACCATTTCTATCATTAATTATTTCTGCCCTTATATCGGCGATGTTGGGTGCTGTTCTGGGAAATCCTTTTATGTTTAAGATCTTAGTTTTCGTGAATACCTCACCAGCCCCCAGGTTATATTTAGTTATTTCAGCTTCTTCTTTTATAATTGGTGGGGGTTCTGTATAGGGCATTCATAGTAACTTGTTCCTCCTTTGCTTATATGCTTCATCATTGTGGTAAATGAATCCATCATATAATGTAGGTTCTAGGTAGTCAATGATTACTTCCAAGTCATCCTTATCTATGCTAACCTTTGAAAACCATTCTTCAGGTAACTTATTAATTATTGCCCCGATTATTGCTCTTGTCTTGGTCTCCCCACGTTTCTCTGGATCCTCCTGTTCTTTCGTTATAGTTTTTTCTCGTGTTTGCCCTCCAAGCTTATTGTTTCAAAATTTTTGAAGGATCCTTTCTTTAGTTATATCGTTTACCTTACCGTACCTTGCCCTTACCCAGTTTGGACAGCTTAATCCTTCCCATTCTAAGCCTATGCGATCATCATCGTTTGTGCTTTTCCAATAATGCTTTAAATTTTTGTCTGGGATTCCTCCTTCATTGCATATTTTGTGGTAAGGGTCACATGATGCCCAAATTGTGTATCCTTTTTCATGTTCTTAGCGAACATGTTCACACCAATGGGTTTTACTGTTTGTATTACCGGCTTCATAACTTAGTTCATCCTGTGATGTTGGTCTCTCGCTAAGGTGTTCACTAACAGCTGTAGTAAAATTACACTCTTGTTTATTCATTTTGTTTTTTACCCTGTCTTCCTCAATCCCCAGCGAGACTTCTATGGTGGAAACATTAATTTTAGCACGAATGTTTGCTAAAAAACGTCGACCAAGAATGATAGTTTTATTGTTTGATCCCTTTGTATCTATGATTACAAAGTCGGAGGTGAACAAAAACTTATCAATCTTTACCATGACGTTTTTTATTATCCCCTAGGAAACACACCTAGTTTTATCAGCCATTTCAACTATTATGTTGGCATTTTTGGGTCAGCCAGACTTAATTCTTCTAAGACAGATTTAGACATAATATTAACGCTGGCTCCTAAGTCTGCTATTACATTTAAGTTAAATATATCAACTGAACAAGGGATAGTAAAACTCCCTAGGTTTGGTTTCTCAGCTAGGCTTGATATTCTTTCAATTTGGCTGGTTTCTTTCTAATGCGCGTCATTTTTCAATGTGTGAACCATCTTGCATTCACTTACTTCATGTTCTTGTCTTCTAAGTTGATCAATCTGAGCTTCCCAATTTCTTAGGGCATCATCCTTGACTTCCCTCCTAAGGAACTATTGTCCCTTTTTTGTTGAATTTTCTAGCATTTTTCTAACGCCGCTTCGAACCAGTTACCCAGGCCCCGATAACTCTGTTCTCGTTTTTTAATGACTTCATTTTCCCTGGTGTATTTGCTCGGGGTTTTAGTAATTTTGGGGTGAATAGGGGATTGTGATGCCTGAAAGTAATGATTGGTTTTTGATTCTAATGGTGGATCAGGGCTTTTATGACGGGGACTTAAATGGTCCCTATATCTGGTAGGGACATCGACTTTGGCCGAGTGTGGTTGATATTCATCGTAATCCTGGGTTTTTATTGTTTCTTCATATTCCAGGTATTCTGCGATGGTCATATCATTAACCTTAATACCTACAATGGGTGCATGGTTTTCTTGTGTAAGTTTAAGATACTGCTCAATGGTGAGATCTTAAATGTCAACCCTATCCATGATGTTTCCTAGAGAATAGATCGAGGTGAGAAAAGACATAATTGCAAAAATTCAAATTACTACTAATTTTTAGCTCCCCGGCAACGGCGCTAAAAACTTGACGCGTATTTTATTTTTACCAAGCTTTAAATTTATAAAACTCGATCTACCTGACAACGCACTAATGGGCAGAGAACCCGATCGTGGGTAGTATAGAATGGTAAATCCGAGGTCGTCCCAAGAGCTAAGTTGTAATTAGTTTTAATTTGAAATGTCACGTTTTAAAAGTGGTTTGAATTGATTTGAAATAAATAACAATAAAAGTAATTACTGAAAATTAAAAATTGTGGATATTAAGAGAGAAAACGTGCTAACCTAGTTACTTCATTACTATTGTTATGAAAACATTTTCCTGTGCAATGTTAAACTATGGTTTCATTAGTGGTTTCTAAGGTCGATAGACTTGAATAGGCATATATAGTCTATCATATACTTCCCGCGATTCTGACTCAGTCCAAATCGTATAGGAGGTAGGATATCCAGGTTGCAGTGATTAATCCTAACTATTCCTAAAACTTATCAGATAACCTTACAGATTTTATTAACCCCCTTTAAAAGAGTTCCTGTGCTTTTTAAATATTTTGAGTGATAAGTGCGGAGACTGGTTAGTTCCTATACCAGGGATGGAGTCATAGATCCTCCTGGTAAAATCCCAGTGGATCCCCATATTGACCATGAAATCTAATAATAGGGCAAACAAGTCCAAACCACCGTACTTACCAAAATCCCAGGTATACGATAGTCAAGGAATATCTAACGAAACCCAGAATCTAATAGAAACAAAATATCATAGACAATAGTATCACATAACTAGGCCGCAACTTTAAGTGCTTAGCCGCTCATCGTAACAGAAACACAACAAGAAATAGAAGTAATCATAGATTGAAAGCTCATAATTCTTATAGTATTCGTATTTGAACGATTAAATACAAAAGTAAATAAAGTGTGATCGTCTCTTAACTCCAGTGAATTCTTAAAGGTTGGAAGCCTTTGTCGCCACTCTAATTGGCTATGGAGGAAGTGTTGTTGAAATAGCTTGAATGAGGCCTCTATTTATAGGTGTCAAACCTATTATGGCATAACTAATAAAAGTGTTACGCCGTAACCTTCTTACATGGCTTTCCATAAATAAGCAATTGTTACGGCGTAACCAGATATGGTGTTATGCCGTAACCTTCAAATAATTTCTATATGTACGTGATCTTCATTCTATATTTGTGAATCTTCTTGGTTATGGCGTAACCATAAGGAGTGTTACGCCGTAACCCTATCTTGGGCAAGATTTCCTTCAAAATATTTGTTTACGGCGTAACTAGATATGGTGTTACGCCGTAACCTTGTCCTTGATCTCCGTACTTGCTTAATATATGTTACGGTGTAACCATTTTTGGTGTTACGCCGTAACATTCTTCAGATAATTACACTTTGAGCCCTTTTCCCTTGTTTCTTGTCATTTTCCTACATTTCACCTGAAAACTACAAAATGATAAAAAATATCTCATTTTCGAGTATTAGTGAAACATTTACAGGTAATATATGGGGTATTTTGCCACTAAAAAGTATTAAATATTTGATGTTATCAGTTACCTCGGGGGTTTGGTTGAGTGTTACTTGGAAGAGATCCAAGAGGTCGAGCAGATTGCTTGTCAGCAAGTCTGTCGAATTTTGCTTCTAAATTTAGGTTCGAGGCTTGATGTTTTTTGGTGGTTGTTTCTAGTTTGTTTTTGAGATCCATGAAAGTTTCTTTAACAAAAGAGTTTGTGAAATATTGAGCTTTTATGAAATCGCTTAGTTGTTTTTGGATATCGGGTTTATCATTGGAGTTGGACTGATAATAGTCTCGATTGTAATAGTTTCTTCCGCTTGAACGCTAATGATTGCTATTCGAGTCACGATCGCGGTAATCATTGTAAAAACATGTACGTCAGAAGGTTTGCATGAATTTTGCTTCTTCTTCGCGAGACATGGGTGTGTCATCATCGTTACAATCTGCGGTTGAGTGATTACCTCCAAAGTGATTGCATTTGGCACGAGATTGGATTTCTTTGTACTGAGCATCCATTTTCATGGTCATGGCATCCATTCTTGCCATAATTTTGTCAGTATCAGAATTACTGTTGCCTTCATCGGCAAAAGCTACAGTTTTCTTAAGAGAGGTTTTTGGTTTTTTTTAGCCCAATCAAGTTTAAGTAAGACTTTGTCTTCATGAAGTTGATAGGCTTGATTTGGTGTTTTGTAAAGGAATATACCGCAAGATGCGGCATTTAGAGCTTCTTGGGTTGTTTCGTTAAGGCCATGATAAAAGATTTTGATAATATTGCCTTTGGTCAAATTGTGGCCATGGCAATTTCTGAGCATTTCTTTCATACGAAGCCAAGCATCGGTTAGAGTTTCATGTTCATGTTGGGAAAATGCTCGGATTTCTCTAAGGAGTCGATCGAATGGAGCTAGGGGAAAGAATCGGCTTATAAAGGTTGTTCGAACTTCGTCCCAGGAGTCAATGGTTCTTTTGTTGAGTTCATCCAGCCAAGTTTTTGCTTTACCCATGAGTAATAAGGGAAACGTCATTAGGCGGACGGCTTCATTTTTGGTTTCTCTGTATTTGAACATATCACATACAACGAGAAATTAGTGAATGTGTTTATGAGGATTGGTTTTAATTCTACCATCGAATTGGTTTCCTTTGACGAGAGTCAAGTGGTTTCCTTTAATGGCGAATTCATTTGCGGTTTCAGGAATGGTGATTGTGAAACCAGGAGTCGGGGCGACAACTGTTAGAAACACAAAAAGTATCGGTCACTTCCAATATAGTTAGTCATAACTCATAGTTTAATCTAATGTAATGTTATGTAAGCTAACCAGGCCAAAGACACATGGAAAGCCCATAATCAAAACCCATGTCAGGTTAGCATTGATGTATAAATACCCTCTCCATACATGGAGAGGGTGTTGGTTGGTTGGTTCATTCACATATAATATAATCTTTCATTCTTTCTTACTTTCTCTCACTAGAACCTTCCTCCCATCCACTTTCTCTCTCTAGTAATTCTTCATAGATATTTTGTGTTATAGATTACTAGCATATTCTACAATTGGTATAAAGATCCATGGAGTGATTTGTTAAGTTTTGTGTTTGTTTTTGTTTTCCTTGTTTCGTTTTTTTTCCAAACCATACCACTTTCTTCTTATTTCTTTTGTTTTCGAAGATTTTTGGTACAGTAAAAGATCATTTACATAGGTAAATCTGATCTAGTATCTTTAAGATATAGGTGTACATGCTTTGAATCAAGAAAAATATCATTTTTGTTCAAGTTTTGTGTTCGAATAGTTTTAAAAGGTACAATTCTTGATTTTGAAAATTTTGGCTTAAAATCCATAAAGTTTGCATTTTTAATGTACCTATAGGCTTAGTAATACTAGTTGTACAAGAAATTTTGGGTAAAAATGATCAAAAGTGAGTCTTTTATGTTTTAAAAAATCTAAGTTTCGTTTTTGGTGAAGGCGAATTAGCAATTTCTTTGTTGAAGGCGAATTAGAAATTTCTTTGTTGAAGGCGAGTTAGCAATTTTCTTGTACAAGGCGAGTTAGCAATTTTCTTGTACAAGGCGAGTTAACAATTTCTTTGGTCAAGGTGATTTAGCAATTTCAGTTCAAGACGATTTAATAGAGTTCCTTTGCTAGGCGAATTAACAGATCTTCCAAGCAAAGGTGATTTAGCAATTTTATTTTAGAAGGCGATTTAACAGAGTTCCAAGCCAAGGCGATTTAACAACTACCTTTACAAGGCGATTTAACAATTTTCTTTGGAAGGCGATTTAACAACTTCTAAAAGGAAAATTAATTCACTTGAACTCAATTCAAAACTCAAATTTGCTAAAGTAAATTATACGGTTTATCTCTTTGATTTGTAAAATCCCGTGAAACATTCAATTGTCTTCCCGGTTTTATTAAGAGTTGTAAAATTCTGTGTAGTTTCAAAACGTACAACACTTAAAAGATAACTCACTAAACAACACAATTACTTTTTCAATTCATCGTTCGTAATCACAAATCTAACAAACATCAAATCAACATGGATTCAATTATTCCACTTGGACAAAAGAATACTCTTGCTGAGTACATGATACTCTCCGGTGCTGACAATCATCCACCAATGTTGGACAAGGACTTGTATGTTTTTTGGAAAAGTCGAATGGAACTTTACATGCAAAATAGAGAGCATGAGAGAATGATACTTAAATCAGTTGAAAATGGTCCACTCATTTGGCCTACTGTTGAAAGAGAATGAGTGATCCAGAACAAAAAAAATATGCTTAATTGTCTGATGCTGAGAAATTCAAGCTGATTGTATATGAAAGCAACCAAAATCATTCTTCAACGGGCCTACATCTGAAATCTATTCCACTTGGAATCATCACAGAGTTTCTAAGATTTATGGAAGAGTTCAATACTGATGCAGGGGTACCTCTTTAACTACTAAGCAGGAGAGAGAATGTAAGTTGTATGATGCATTTGATAAGTTTACTCACATTAAAGGGGAAATACTTCATAAGTATTATTTGAGAGTCACTCAGCTGATTAATGATATGAACATCTACAACATGAAAATTAAGCAATTTCAAGTGAATACAAAGTTCTTAAACAGTCTTCCACCGGAATGGAGCAAATTTGTGACTAATTTCAAGCTTGTGAAGGATTTGCATACAACGAACTTTGATCAATTTCATGCCTATCTTGAACAACACGAACTCTATGCAAATGAAGTCCATCTTCTGCGTGAACGCAATCAAGATCCACTTGCATTTGTAGAAAATCAGCAGATGACACCACCACACTTCAACACTTATCAGTCTTCATACAACAATCCTCAGCTTCAACAACAGTTTTCACCATCTCAGTTTGGATCAATTCATCCCAATCAACATTACTCATCTACTTATCCATCACAACCTCAATTCAATCATTCATCCGTTCCATCATCATATCCATATCAGTCTCAAATGAATCATCAAACCTCATCTGTTCTACAAATTGCTTATCAATCACCTCAAGTTACTACACAACCAATGACTGAGTCACCTCTTATGGACTCAAGTTTTGTTGTTCCTGTATTCTCTCTAGGAGATGATCCAATTGCTTGTCTCAACAAGGCAATGGCTTTTCTAACAGCTGTAGCTTCTTCAAGGTTCCCCTCAACCAATAATCAACTTAGGACTTCCTCGAATCCAAGAAACCAAGCCACTATTCAAGATGGCAGGGTTATAGTGCAACAAGTACAGGGGAGACAAGGTCAAAGTTATTCTGGTACTGGGTATAAGAGTAATGCTACTAGCTCTAGGGAAACAATGCAAGCGGACAGGCAAGGATTGTTAAATGCTACAACTGTCAAGGTGAAGGACATATGGCTAGGCAATGCACTCAGCCTAAGCGACCAAGGAATGCAGCATGGTATAAGGAAAAGGCAATGTTAGCTGAAGCTCAGGAAGCTGGACAAATTTTGGATGAAGAGCAACTCGCATTTCTAGCAGATCCAGGGGTTCCAGATGGTCAAGCTGTTCAGACAATCATTCCAAACACTGCTGCTTTTCAGACTGAGGATCTTGATACTTATGATTCTGACTGTGATGATATCTTGAATGCACAAGCGGTTCTCATGGCCAACATTTCCAACTATGGTTCTAACGTTATCTCAGAGGTACCTCATTCTGCAACCTATCTTACTGATATGGAAAATCAAAGTGTGAATGTAATGCAGGATTTTGAACAAACACCAGCTGTGAATTTTTCAGATAATGAGATACATAGTGATAGTAATATCATTCCGTACTCTCAATATTTGGAAGAAACACAACATGCAAATGTTCAAGATACTCATTTTCAGGCACAACAAGATTCAATGATTTTATCTATGATAGAACAAATGTCAGAACAAATGATTAATCATGTAAATAATTGGGAAAAGGCTAATAAGGAACAGAATAATGAATCAGTAACCCACATAGCTAGAAGATAATAAAAACAGCAAAACTTTTGAACAACGTCTTAATATTGATTTAAGCAGTCAAGAAAAAATGATTGATTCTCAAATGGATGATATGATTAGGGAGAAGCTTGCACTGAAAGAACAAGTTGACTCACTTGAGCAAAATCTTTCAAAACAAATCAAAGAAAAGGAATGTTTATTGCACATAAATCAATGAGAGAAAAGTCCAAGGATGAGAATGTCAAGTATGATTATTGTGATATAGAAACCAAAAATGTGGAACTGGGGAATAGTGTGGCAAAATTGAGTTTGAAAAACGAACTTCTTTATAATGAAACTAATCATGTTAAATAGGTTTTTAAAGAGTAGTTTGACTCAATTAAAAAGACACATTTTCGTTCTAAAGAACAAAGTGACTCTTTCATTGATAAACTGAACTTAAAATCCGTAGAGAATGAGGATTTAAAAGCTTAAATTCAAGACAAGGAAAAGAGATTGTTGGTATTGCTACAAAAATTCCATCTGCCACCACTATTGTTACAAAAGGCTTTTGTTTCAACTAGATTTAGAACCTTTTGGCATCTCTAGTTATGCAAAATAGGGATTTCACATAAAATACTTACGTATGCTTAGGAACAAGCTGAATATTCTTTGGGAATATCAGAATCAAAGCAAAGAAAAAACAACCTTTAGATAAAGAGTTAGACTTTGCATATAAGCATGCCCAACGAATTCAGGAGTTACTAGTATATGTTTGAGATACTTGCCCTAATGAAATTAAACTTAATGAGAAAAAGGTTGTTGTCACACCTAAAAACAAGGTCAAGAAAGTTAGGTTTACTGAACCTCTCACATCCTCAAACAACATTAAACAGGTAGAGTCATCTACAACATTAGATTCTAACACACTTGTGTTGTCTCCTACAGGATTGAAGTGTTTTACTAGTAAGTGAGGATCAAAGCCTACTGGCAATAAAAAGAATGATAGGATCTCGTGACCATCAAGTAGGAACATGAAGAATAAAGTAGAAGCCCAACCTAGGAAAGTTAATAAAAAGAATCGTGTTGTTAAACCTATTTGTGATGTTAAGCATTCACTATTAAATGCGAATTCTGACCCTAATTGTGCTACTTGTAAGAAATCTATGTCTGATAGTGTTCATGATATGTGTCTTCTTGATTTTGTGAAAAATGTGAATAGCCGTGCTAAAACTGCTAAGAAACATAAAAAACAAAATATTTGGAAACCTACGGGTCATGTATTCATTGAAGTAGGATTTAAATGTAAACCAACATGCAGAACATTCACTATAGTTGGTAATTCGTGCCCTTTAACTAGGATCACTCAGCTAATGTAGTGCCTCCTAAGAAAACCACTTCCCACTCAGTCGAAACACAAAAACCAGAGCTTAAATTCTATAGCAGGAAACCCAAAAATGTTAAAAATGTAGGTTCGAGTAAAAAAGCTAAGATTGTAGAATCTAAAAATTCTAACCACTCGGAACCCAATCATACTTTGGGATCCAATGCTACAGATATTCCATCGTCTTCTTCTCTTGTCATAACAGGTGGTCCAGATTGTTCTCTGGTATCTAGCTTTGGATGTTCGAAACACATGACAGGGAACCGCTCTCAGCTCATGAACTTTGTTAGTAAATTTCTAGGCACAGTTAGATTCGGGAACGACAATATTGCAAGGATTATGGGGTATGGTGACTATCAGCTGGGAGATGTTACTATTTCAAGAGTACACTACGTTAAGGGGTTTGGACATAACTTGTTCTTTGTTGGTCAATTTTGCGACGCGGATCTTAAAGTTGCATTTCGGATAAACACTTGCTTTATACGTAATTTAGAAGGTGTTGATCTATTAACTACTTGCCTTTAAGTCCCATATATCATTGAAACCGTTAATTACTCTCCGTAGTAAGCGCGAATGTTGTGAATAGATCTATTTGGGCTGGACTCCCCGTTGGTGTATCCAATTACGATAACCAATTGCACATCATTAGAAATCACGCGGGTATTTTAGCAAAAGTACCCACAGGGGCTATAACGTATCACCATACCCTAAGGCTTCGGATTCATGAGCTAATGGCAATAATAAATATATTTTTCAATAACGGGTGTATATCAACGTAACCTAATATCGCACTTGCATTCAAATTATTAAACTTAAACCTATGGATTTCACTCAACCTTTGTGTTGACTTTTAACATTTTTTTATCTTGGTAACTAATAGGCCCGAAGTGGCGAGTAGGACATGAAGATGGCATAATTGTAATAATTCACATTGTATGTAAACTAGATTTTGGATTTGCCTTTGTAAACTCTGATTTAAAAGAATCATAACGTATCTTTTGATCAACGTTCTCTTTTGAGTCGTTTTCTATAATTATGTTTGTTGTATCCATGAAAGTAATTAACCCCAGTTAGCTTCCGCTGCTTTTGTCCAAATAAGGGTGTTACAGATTGTATCAGCGCCATGGTTATAGAGAACAAGGTCAAAAACCTTAACTATAACCACATTACTTTTCTTTTCTAGCCATCAAAGTCCTCCGTGCCACTACATTCCGGATCAGTATGTAAAGATACATAATTATTATACTATATTATATCATAAATAACTTATGTTATTTACAACTGGGTTGTTAACAGAATGATGTCTTCTCCCAACCACTCTACTTCCGATATTAAGGATGCTTTTTCCTCTATGAATATTCTTAACTATACTTCGGTCTCATCGGATTATTTCCCAGCTTCATCAGGAAGCATTTCTTTTAACTCTTCAGAAAACTCTAATATAATCCCATCAGTGATCTCACCTTTCTACAATAATCCTTGTTTAAAGGACGTACAAGCATTTTATGCTAAGGAATTACCTATTCCATCACCAGATCCTATTACTCCACCAGCTATTTTGACTCCATCTCCGGTATTACCACCATCACTACTATTTGATCCCCGATATTTCTTTGTTCCTGAAGAATTATTACCACCTAAGAAGCAAATCCATTCCCCATCTTCTTCCTCAACTACGTTATCTAATTCATCTCGAAATCAAACCTGTGATTTGGTATCACCATCTTTCTCAGTTTATACTCCTACCCCACCTCAGATATTTGAAATAGGAAAAAGTTCAAGTAAGATACATCTGAAGCATCATGAGAATCAAATCGAAGATATTTTGAATTACTTAGAAGAACTCTCTTTTCTCCGCATTGGAAAAATGGAAGAAGATAACAAGCTAAAGACTGAACTTGAGAAAGTCCGTTCTCAGATTATCAAACTTCAAAGGAAGCAATTAGGGCAAAGAGATAAGATTGCTTTTGCTCACTACAGAATTTCCAATCTTGAACAAAGCATTGAGGAGAACCAAGCTCGTCACCAAACAGATCAGGAGGATCTTTAGGATGTCATCTACCGGCTTAAAATCAACAAACTAGTTATAGCTTTATCCTAGCCACGGGATGTGTGGTATAAATAAAAACACTTGTCAAATCTTGACTATGTACAGTAAGAAGGCAAGTTATTTATGAAGGCAATCCTGTTTCGTATCTTATTGTTTCCAACTTATCGCTCTTTCATCATCATTTCCACTAATTGCATCATTATCTCCGTCTTCATTAATCATACCAAAAACCCTTAAGCGCTTAAAATTCAAAAACAAGCATTTTCACTTAAGCAAATAAAGCATCTACATATTTCTTTATAAAAAATTACCTTTCTAAACTGAGATGTCATTCTTACTACAGTTCTCATTTGTGATTGATCAGAAAGTGTTTAGCCTTAATTATATTAAGTCCAAACAAGAGGATGTTATCGTCCTAAGAAAGTCACACTAGGTCTTGTATGATAATAGGCTAACGGGTTCCACGGGCATGGTTTGTAAACTACATACAGTTCCTTTGCGGGCTCAAAGCCCAAGAAAAGCCAAGCCCGCCCAAGTTATAGAAGCCCATATGCCACTCATGCTACAAGATATAAATAGAACCCTCTCTACAATGGAGAGGGTGTTGGATACCATTTTGCATACTTAGTGTGTGTGGTGGTAATCTTCCATCTCTAGTTTCTCTCTAATAAATCTTCCAACTTTTCTTTATCTCTTTTCTACTATTTTGCTTATTGGTATAGCTTATGTTGTGAAATGGATTAAGCTTTTGGGATAACAATTGGTATCATTCGCCACGGGTGGGTTTAGTGTTTGTATTTTTTGTGTGGTTTCGTTGTGATCTTATTCGTGTTTCTTGGTTTGGCGTTAAAAGCTTATATTTTTCTCTCTTCACTTTCTTTCTTTCTTTCTCTTTCTCTATTCGTTAATGCGGTATTCAGATATTCGATTCTAGTGAGGAAACGAACAATTGAGATCGCACTAGAGAGGATCGAATTAGTGAGGATCGAACTAGTGAGGATCGAATTAGTGAGGATCGAACTAGTGAGGATCGAATTAGTGAGGATCGAACTAGTGAGGATCGAATTAGTGAGGATCGAACTAGTGAGGGTCGAATTAGTGAGGATCGAACTAGTGAGGATCGAACTAGTGAAGATCGAACTAGAGTGAACCGAACGAGTGGTTTTTTCTTTTGGAGTCGAACTAGAGTGAACCGAACGAGATTATTTCTTTGAGGACCGAACTAGAAGATTGTCTAAAAGGACCGAACTAGTTTATTCTTTCAAGGGCCGAACGAGTGAATTCCAGTGAGGACCGAACTAGAATTTCTTGAAGGACCGAACTAGAGTTTCATTGAGGACCGAACTAGCATCTTGCTTTAGGACCGAACTAGATAGGATCGAACGAGTCTCTTTGCTCAAGGACCGAACGAGCAAATCTACAAGGACCGAACTAGTAGAGGACCGAACAAGCAAATTTTATTTTTACGGTTTCTTCTTGATTTTGTAAAATCCCGCGAAAGATACAAATACTTTTCTCTCGTTTTAAAATCAAAGATATGTAAAATCAACGTGAACATTAATTGATTTCAATCCCACAACAACAATCACATTACTACTTAATATCCGATATCCATTAACAACAATCAAAAGACAAATTCAAATAACCAATTCAGCAAACTCCAATCCCGAATGCTCTTCATAATGCTATCATGGAAGCTGGTAGCAAAGATCGTCCACCAATGTTAGCACGGTAATTACGTTCAGTGGAAATCCAGAATCAAGAGATACATTGACACCAAACCTAACAGTGAACCTCAACCACTAATAAAGTCCTCCCAAAATCACCATACATATATCAATGGGCTGAGAACACAGTTCCAGATGCTGACGTAGTTCAGAAACAACCGACAGAGAGTAATATGGAGAACAAAAAAGAATGTTTCACAAGACATACGGAGAACAAATTAATGCTGACTGAAGCCCCCCGTTTTTTCAGATCATTCTGACAGGGATAAGATAACGATACTACTCCACTTTTGATGGCTGTCCGAAATGCTTGTGAAATGTGAAATCCATTGAAAGGTTGAAACCAAGGTGAATTAATTACTGTTCAAGATCTTGAAACCAATTTATATTGAGAGTTTGGCAAATTCTAACATCACAGATTGTGAATCACTTGAATCCGATTTACTCACGGGTTTTACAAGATGATGAATGTAGCTTGTCCGAAATCAGTGTAAAGTTTACTAATCAACAGTCAATGTCCATTTCTACTCAAACTACAACCAGAATGGCAAAGGTTTGGTGACACATGTTAATAGAGTCAATAGCGAAGACTGTCCTCCTATCCACATGCCTTTATGACATTCTAAGCAACACCAGAAATGAAGTCAATGAGATACGAACTGACAAGACTAGCACTATACTGCTAATCCACTTGCTACTTGTTGCCAAACAACAACCAGTTTACCACTTCCCCAACCTTTTCTACACAAAATTACACAATAATCCTCTCACCATAACGCAACAGACTCCCAGAAAAGGAAAAGCAATTGTTACCTGTCTACTGCTCCAAACTAAGAACCATAACCATCTATGGTACTGACAAGAGGAAATGACAAAGGAAAAGTGGAGAAAGACAAAACATGGCTTTAATTACTCTCTCGTTCAAGAAAATCTACAAACCTTAACTCAACAACACCTTCGAACTTCATCAAACACCCAGTCGCACTAATCACGATAATTCACCAAGAACTAACAGAGAAACTTGGGGAATGATAATCAGAAAAGGGTAAGTAAAGTACAGGGGCTAGGGAAAATGTATGGGGTGGGGGGGGGGGTGTAGTAATCTCCTGATCCGGTCATAGTAAAAATCTGGGTCAGTGTTACAACTGCAAGGAACTGGCATGTATCAATGAATTGTCAGAAACCGACACGTTACAGGATGCAGCTTCTCACAAGTAAAAATGTTATTGTGTAAACAAAGGAAGCTGGGTTCATGAATTGCTGAACAAGGCTGATTGGAAGGATGATCAGAAGAAATTCTGATGTCAGGAATTGGAAGCACATTATATGTACAATTGCACAACCTTCAAAAAGAGGTTACTCCAGATCCAGTTGACAATTCAGGACCAATCTTTGGATGAGTGACCCCAATGCATAATGTTACAAAACAATAAATACAACCTAATGTGTTTTGCCCCTGGAAAATGAACAAATTCTGAGTCAACCTAATCAAGTAAATGACATAATATCTTACGGAACCAGGTGACTCAATACACTATTGATTCATGATGGGATATATGGTTTATGATAGAGCTCAGGATCACCATAGATAAACTGATGAATCTTGATCAAACGAACTTGATTTGCTTTGCTTCTTTAATTCAAGAAACTAAAATGTGAAATTTATGACAGCAAACACCCAAATAAATTTTTGGGAATCATCAAAACAAGGAGTTATTGATAAATACAAAGTTAAATTGAGGATTTCCAAAACTAAGAATAAAAGTTTAGAATCATCAAATAACCATTTCAAAGAAGCAAAACAATGAACTGTCCCCAAGACTAATCAGTTGATGTTAAAAGACCCAAAAGAAGTTTACAAGCGTAACATTATAAGTATCGGAATGATGGAAATAAGCGTCAAAGGTGGAAATTGATTGTGCAAAAGCTAAAGGGGATATATGTCATACAAAAACGCTTTTTGAAAAATCATCTAATGCATAACTCAACAAATAACATGATTTAACTCTAACATTTCGAAATGAAAAAAGGAGCTTTGTTCACATCTAGAAACCAATCTCCATAATGTCACAAGCAAAAGAGGCTCAGATTAAGCTTTACAAATCTCATGAAGACAAGGAACTCTTGATAAAGTCATTGCCTTAGAAAACAAAGTTCAAGGTTTTGAATGATTGTTGTATATAAACCGGCCAATCTGTATCAAAACATTGAATATCTTAATCGTAATTGTAAAACGAGTTTTGCAAAACCTGAGTTCCTCAAGAAAGCTCAAAGAGCGAATCCTCGTCTGTATGATATAGGATGCTACAATGATAATCTTGCGTTGATGTTAGCCCCTGATTCTGACAAACATTCCGTCTTGAAAAAGAACGTCGATCAAAATTAAGCGATTTAATCAGACCGTTGATTATGATCAGTTGAATAGTCTTTAAGAGGATGTGTGTCATCCACAATCGGAAAAAGTCGGTCAGATACAACACTATTTTCCAAAAACATCCAAAGATAGTTTCATACATCTTTCTAATAAGGAATTTTCCAAAGAGTCTTTTCGTAAACAATCAACTATTGATAGAAAACGATGGATAAATCCATTCCTGGGATCAAAAGTATAAAATCTCTAAAAGAACTTTTCAAGATTAAAAGTGTGTTGGCAACATTTTTTTGATGGAGTGAACGTTGCAATAAAAAACACAACCAAAATGCCAAAAGAACATAATTTGTAACATTCCGATCCCTTTCATTCAAAACACAATAAAGGAATATTTAGCCCTAGAAGAATAAATGCGGACTTAGAAAAATTTCACTTGTGTTTGAACGAGGAAATGGTTGCTGATTTGAGATACTTTAATTCTCTTGAACATGAAGTAGACACTCTCAAATCTCAACTGGAAACTCAAAAAACACAGTTTTTGAATGAAATCGACCGACTTTCAAGGGAATATTACTATGCTGATCACATGAATGCAATACTTGGTGTGTACACTGATCTGGATGAAGTTACTAATTTGCAATGTGATTACTTGGAAACTTTGGAAAAATGTGAACATCTTGAAAAAGAGCTTTCAAAAAGTAGAACAATGTCAAAGAGTTTTGAAGCACTTCAGAAACATGCGATTAATCTTGAACTTGATTTACAACAGTGCAAAGAAAAGATAAAAAATGACAAATCTTTCAAAGAAAATCAGTCAAACGTATTTCTGAAAGAACGTGAACAATATTTTGAAATTCAAGACTTGAAAGCTCAATTACAAGACAAAGGAATTGCAATAAGTGAGTTGAAGAAACTCATAGAAAAGATGAAAGGAAAATCTGTGGAAACTAAGTTTGAAAAATCATCGGTTATTCGACAACCGAATGCTTTTAAAAGTCAAAGACAATCAATTTTAGGTAAACCAACTATTTTTTTCAGATTCTCTTGCAAAGACAGATTTCTCAAAGTCAAAGTCAGTTACCACACAAAATGTGTCCCATGATTTTTCAAAACCAGTCACTACACAGATTTTGCCTCAGAATGTGTTGCCAATTTTCAAGAACACAAATATGATTGCTCCAGGAATGTATAAAGTGCACACAAAGCCTAATCAAACTAGAACACCATGGTTGCCTCAAGACATTAGGAAAACTAACAAACGCGTGTCTTTCTCTACAGGAGTAATTCCCACTACTAGTGTTAGCAGACCACAACTTAAGAGCAATCAACTGGAAGATAGAGTCATGCCTAATAATAGTCAACAGAAGAAGCAAAATGTAGCAGACCACAGTAGGAATTTTAAGTTTTCAAATAATAAAACATCTGTAACTGCGTGTAATGACAGTTTGAATGCTAAGACCTCGAATGTTAACTTTGTCTGTGTTACTTATGGAAAATGTGTGCTGAATGACAATCATGATTTGTGTGTTCTACATTATATCAATGGCGTGAATTCTAGGACTAGACAACCAATGGCTGTGCCTATTAGTACTAGAGAACCCAAGCATAATGTGAACCAATCTGTTGCAACATCCAGTAAGAAAACCGTTGCAACAGACTCTACTATCAAGAAATCTAGACACATAACTAGGAAGCTATATGAGCAAGTTAGTAAGACATGCAGTTGGTGGTATCCTAAGTATACACCACCCGGATACAATTGGAAACCTAAGTCTCAAATAGGAAATGTTAACCCAAACATTAGTATGCCTCTAGGAAATGCATCTAGAACTGCTAATATTTTGGAACATAAGACTCCTAGGTGTTCCACTGTGTCCAATACTCCATTGTCTTCTAATTCTTTTGCAGCTCGTAGAGATAATCCTGTTCATCGTCGACTTGGGTGCTCAAAGCACATTGACCGGAATCTTAAACTTCTAACTAATTTTGTGGAGGAATTTCTAGGAACAGTGAAGTTTGGAAATGATCAAATTGCACCAATTCTTGGTTATGCAGATTTGGTTCAAGGAACTATCACTATCAAATGGGTTTATTACATCGAAAGGCTTAATCACAATTTATTTTCCGTTGGTCAATTCTGTGATGCGGATTTAGAAGTTGCTTTTCGGAAAGTCTACATGTTATATTCGTGATTTGAAGGGAAATGATCTTCTCACAGGTTCTCGTGGCACAGATTTGTATTCACATTACTCTGCAAGACTCTACAACTCCCTATCATTTGCTTAAATGGCTCAAAGCAAAATCGTCTTAAGCATGGTTATGGCATCGTCTTACTATTCATTTAAACTTCGACAACATCAACTTGCCTGTTCAAAGAATAAATTGTGAATGGGCTTCCCAAAATTAAAATTTATCAATGGAGAGATCATCTGTGTTCTTCTTGTGCGTTCGGGGGAAAGCAAAAAGAAGTCATTTCACTCTATGACTAACCACGGCTCAATAAAGACGGTTGACAACTTATACAATGGACTTATGTGGTTCCCACAATTGCGGGTAGATAGCATTAAGGGAATAAGATTATGTTTCTCGTTTGGTTGATGACTACTACCGATTACACTGGACTCCAATCTTGAGGTCCTAATAGATTAAACACCTAGAGTTCTCATTGATTTTCCTCACCTCTTGTAACTTAGAGGACTTCATGATCATGTTACAACAGTTCAAACTGGACAAAGGCACGAAATTTTCTTAATAAAAACCTCACATGGCATACTTTGCAAAGAGGGAATAAGATACGAAAAACGTCAACTGCTCGACACCACCTGAACAAAACGGCGTTGTCGAAAGACTAGGAACCGTACTCTTGTTGAGGATGCTGAACATTGCTAAGAGACCGCTAAAGTCCTTTTGTTCTTCTAGGCTGAAGCATTGCACAGCATGTTTTACTCAAAAATGTTCACTTGTAATTCCTCGACATGAGAAAACACCTTACCATATCATCAATGCCCGAAAACCGTCAGTTAAGTTCTTTCACATATTTGGTTCTCTTTGCTATATCGTCAGAGATGGTGAAAATCTTGATAAAAGAAGGAAAAAGGTGATGCATGTATTTTTGTTGGGTATTCTACTCAGTCAAAGGCTTACAAGGTATTTAACAAGAGAACAAGAATGATAGTTGAAACAATTCATGTTAACTTTGACGAATTGCCTCAAATGGCGTCAGATCACGTCAGTTCTGACCCCGGTCCACAATGTCTCGACTACGGTAACTTGAAAAGCGTTTAAGTCCGGTCCACCAAAGTTAAGAAATGTTTCTTCAAACTACTGGAGGGGGGGGGGGGTGGGGGGGGGGGGGGGGGGGGGGGGGGGGGGGGTGGGGGGGGGGGGGGGGGGGGGGGGGGTCAGAAACATCGTTAAATGAGTGGAATTGCTATATAGTCCGTTGTTCACAGTTGAATTACTCAATGGAACTTCTCCTGTTGTGTCAAAGTCTTCCGCTGTACATGCTGCTGATAATCCCGATAAACGTCAACAACATAACACAACTCACACTTCTACAACAACCGATGTTGCAGATCCACCTCCATTGAACATTCATTCAACACATCAAACTCCAACTCAAACCAACTGTCACTACACCTGAGAACATTATTCAAGCAGAAACCAATACGAAAATGCACAATTTGCTGGACGATGAATTTATCAACATCTTTAGTACACCGGTACAAGAACAAGGGGAGACATCGTCTCGTCATGTTGATTCGTCAAACATGCATACTTTCTATCAACACCATCCTCAACGTTGACAAAAAGATCAATCCATTAGAAAATCAAGGTCATTGGAAATTCCTTCTCATCAAATTAAAACAAGACGTCAGCTAAAACAGATGGCGAGATGTGTATGTTTGCACCTCCCGTGAGTCGAACCAAGAACCAAAAGAATATGAAAGGAAAGCCATGGCTAATTGCATGGATTGAATCAATGCAGGAGATTCATCAGTACTGATCGATTAGATGTATGGGATTGTCGACAGGACCACTCTTGCAAAAATGTATTAACTTAAAGTGGCTCTGGAAAAAAACAAAAGCAATGAGGACCCCCCCCCCCCCCCCCCCCCCCCCCCCCCAATAAAATATCTGTCATTCAGCAAAAATCTCGTCTTGTAGCTAAGGGATATGCTCAAAAGGAAGGAATTGATTTCGAAGAGTCATTTGCACCAGTTGCTCGGTTGGAGGCCGTCCGGTTGTTCATTGCGTACGCTGCACACAAATCATTTACAGTATACCAGATGGACGTCAAAACAACATTTCTTTACGGACCTCTGAAGGAAGAAGTGTACGTAAACCAGCCAGATGGATTTGATTGACCCATTTATACCTGACAAAGGTTTACGTCTCAAGAAAGCATTATATGGTCTCTAACAAGGCACCAGAGAGTGGTTATGGATGACTCTTCAATTTCTTGGTATCCAAAGGGATTCTATTTCATCTCAACTCTGTTCATAACTAAACATGGGGAAGACATATTGCTTGTGCAAATTTACGTTGATGACATTATTTTTGGTTCTACGATTTGGAAAACTAATGCACATCAAGTTTGATATGTCTATGATAGGGGAGCTGGAATTCTTTTTAGGAATTCAGATCCACTAATCCCCTCGTGGAATCTTTATAAACCAAGCTAAGCATGCTCAAGAGATACTTAAAAAGCATGGTATGACCTCATGTGATAGCATTGGTACACCAATGGCTACAAAACACATTGATGCTGACTTAAGTGGTACTCTGGTCGACCAAACAAAATATCATAGTATGGTCCGAGCACTCATGTACTTAACAGCAAGTAGACCAGATATTGTACATGCAACATGTTATTGTGCTCGCTATCAAGCGAAACCAACTAAGAAACATCTCACCGCGATTAAAGCGGATGTTTCAGTACCCTTAAAGCCTCCATTAAATGGGTCTTTGGATCAGAAGGACCCGGGGTTTGAACTAACTACTTTTTTTAGATTCGGATCACGCGGGTTGTCTCGATTCACGTAAGAGTACATCTGGTGGCATACAATTTCTAGGTGGTGATAGTTTGTCAGCTGGTCTCTGAAAGAGACCTGCACCTCAATGTCTTCAGCAGAAGCTGAGTATGTGTCTTTATCTGTGTGATGCGCACAAGTTCTATGGTTGAGAACTCAGCTCACAGATTATGGCTTCCACTTTGATAAAATACCTATGTAATTGTATCTACAAATGCAGCCAATAGCCTTCTCGTGAAATCCAGTCCAACATTCTCGCACCAAGCACATCGATGTCAGATATCACGTTCATAAATGGAACAGGTTGAAAAGGGTATTGTTGAAATTTTTCTTTGTCGAAACTTGAAACAGTTAGCTGACTTGTTACTAAAGCTTTATCGGAAGATAGTTTAGGGTCTTGTTAGAAGACTCGGTAAGAGATGTTGGACTCAGATGAACTGGAGGTTTTTTCTGACAATTGAACCCGCTTGAGTTCCATCAAACATCAATTTGTCAATATTTTTTCTTCTTTTTTATTTTTTATTATAAAAAAAATTTGAAAAAGGAAAAATACAAAAAATATAATACCAACAAACTGAAAATACAAAAAATATAAAACCTAGAAAAACAAAATTATAAAATCAGAAAAATTTCAAAAATTACCAAAATGAATTTCTCGACATGTCTCTTGGAATCGATAACATTTACGTACGTAGAAATGTTGATTAACATCGACACGGGCGTGTAAATGAAGTTCGAGCAAGAGTTTCAAATGCTTTCAAAACATGTCATTTCTAAATTTCTCATAATGACTTATGTACATTTCAGTGCATAAACTCGTCCCGATTGTAATAGGTGGAACGTGTACGCTTCAAGTGCGCTTACTTAAAATAGAAGAGAGTTTCTACATGTGTTTTTTTAAAATCGTTGAAACACAATTTTTCAAAAGAACTTTAATGTCAAAATTGTCTCTACAATATAATTTGTGGTATTTTTCCATAAAAAGTGGTATTTGTTAAAATTTGTGTGTCAATCACTCCTTTCTTCGGGGGGGGGGGGGGGGGGGTTATTTTCAAAGAATTGTAGTACGTAGAATGTCATTTTATGTGAATCAATTTCTGAGGGGGAGCTTTTAAAACAAAGCCTTTTTAATGTGTTGGGTACATTTCATAAATGTCAATTTTATGTATCCAAACACATTTTGTGAAATTAAAATGTGAAAACTTAATGTCAATTAATAATATACATTGTTCACTAAGGCATCTCACTCCGTCTTCAACATTTTGTGGTGTCATATCAATTTTTCATTCCAATGTCAAGTTTTAATAAATATTGGTATCCCACATATACTGTTGAAGGGGAGCTGTTGGAATCTGAATTCATGCAATATCGTGGTATAATTTTTCTCCCCATGGAATTTTTCATGTCAAATTTTAATCAATTGGTATTTCAAATACTAAGTGTTTTATTATTTAAAATAAGGGGAGAAAATTGTAATTAAAATATGATATAGAAGAATGTGATCTTTAAGACTCTAAGTGCAACTCTTTCCTTCATGTGCTAAACAATTTCGAATCTCGGAGCACATGTGTAGGGGGAGTATTTGAAAATAACAATGTCAGAAAATGGTTTTATGGTTCGATCTCATACCCAACAACCTATTAATTTCACGACGATTCTGAAGTCATAAGGTGGTTAGGTTAGGTATAAGTCCTACGATCCAACCAGAACCGGAGGGATCTACCCAAGGACACTCCATAGTTAGAAATAGCAGTCCTTAGGTATGAATGGAGAAGAATGTGTATAAGGGAAAAATGCCGACTAAGATTGAGCTAACACTGGAACAATCACAACAAGGTGTTAGTAATGACGTCTTGGTAAGCATTGAAGGGGTTGAAGAATGAAAAAGAAATGTATGGATAAAGGGTGAAAAGAAAGAAGCCCTCCAAACAACTTAGGCAGAAACCGGGTCAATACATAATCTATCAAAATCACAATGATGATTGTTGATATTGAAGAAAGTCGTCATGGACCCAGTGATGCAATGCACAACCCTTCCCAGCCATTCAGGTTTCTCTCAAAAGAAACTTGTCTCATTTGTCACGGAGATACACACGTTATCTATTGACATCTCACTCCGAGATTGTTGATATTGAATAGGTGGCAGTCTGCTCTAGCCTCCGATTACTAAAACCAAAAGTGCACAAATCGAGTCTAGAGCCAGAAGAGATCAAATTATAAATCTCATTAGGATACAATGTTGAACACCATAAAGTTCACAAGTTGTAACAAAGAGTCCTACGCATTATCCTTGAGATCTTGCCAGAACATCCGAGTGATACTTAAGTATTTACAGTGAAGATGGAAATCCTGCTTGAGCCAACATCAAACAAGCTCTTGGTAGGTGACTTGCAAGATTCTATATGAATCGAGCTTGTGATAACTGGATATCAATTTTGGTCCAGTAAATGAATTGACGACTTAATCAGAAAGATAGTAACTATCTGATTCACTCTTACCGTGTTGTCTGCTTTGAGACATTTTGGCAATGAGAACTAGCAAGCATGGTGAATCTAATACATCTGTGTTAGAAGATCCTACTCTTTGAGATGGAAACCCTGTCAAGGAGATTCTTTGAATCTACTTGATCACATGTATAGTATTTATACTATAAAACAAGAAACCGAAGGTTAATGCAACCGAACTCAAGATGAATGACAAAGCCATATTCATCTTTTATTGCTAACTATCTTATTTCAGGTTTAGACGACGGTGTTGCAGCCTCATTCCAGAGAAGTCAGATTCATAAACCACATGCTCATACTCATGCTTTCAAAGTTAATCGTTCAACATCAAGATAGTAGATTCTAAACTTCCCCATCATCAAAGAGCCTCAAAGTCAATTAAAGAATCGTATTTTAAGAAGATTGTTAAACTTATAAACATATATGTCAAACAAGAATGTAACAAGTATGAGCATGTTGGTCAAGAGCACAAGTTAATCAAGGAAGTCAAATCAAGATGATTCAAGTCAAGGAGATGATGCAAGATAACGATCTCAAGAATTCAAAGTCAAAAGATAAAGGCTCAAAATCAAGATCACAAAGCATGGATGAACAAAGCCATTACAAACAAGACAAGACCATAACAAGGCAAAGCATAAACGTCAAACGTCATATCTTCAATGTCATCGGTGGTACAGAGGAGTTTGAAGAAAGAGACCTCAACATTGGGGGAGATTGTTAGCCTTAATTATATTAAGTCAAACAAGAATGTTATCGGTCTTAGAAAGTCAAACTAGGTCTTGTATTGTAATAGGCTAGTCGGGTTTAACGGGATTGGATTGTAATCTAATATTGTCCGTGTTTCGGGCTCAAAGCCCAAGTCAAACCAAGCTCGGCCCGTTTAGAAAGCCCAAGTGCCAATCTAGCAAGGCATGGGTATAAATATCCCTTCACCACACTTGGTGAAGGGTGTTGGTTACATTTTCATTTCACTTGTAATCCACCAACTCTCTAATCTAATATTCCTTTCTTGTTTCTCTCTCTACTTTCTCTCTCTAAGTTTTCTTATTATTTTCTAGCATATTGGTAAAGATTATTGTTGTGTAATGGATTAAACTAGTGGGATAACAGCTTTAAAGGCATTTGAGGCCATAGTCATTTCTTGTAATAAGTTTAGTATTTGATATTCTGTTTGTCCATCTATATTCCATTCATATATTGAAGTGCCATCATATCTGGCTTGACTTAATGTATGACGTTCTTCATATTGTTGATCAGGTAATGAAGGTCTATGATAATAATTTCTTGTTTCAGCTCTTGGAGTATATGTGTTATTTGATGTATATGGATTATATTTTATTTTATTTATTTCTAGTTTATCAAATTGATCTTATAATTTTGATATATTATCTTCTGAAACTTCATCTTCATTTATAACATCAATATGTATTTTAGATAGATTTTCTTCAATTTCTTTTAGTATGTTATCCTGCTTACCTAGGTTAATAGGAGTATCTATACTGTATGGTATAAATATTGGATTTTTTTGTATAGTAATTTGTTTAGTTTGCGACGTACTTGCTTCTGTATTATTAGTGTTTTCTATTGTGTCTAATTGCTGGCCTATAGTATTTAATATTTCATTCGTATAATTATTTTGATAAATTATAGTAGATAAATATTTTTTATCATCTTCATTATGTTTAGCTAAAGGTGTTCCTATAATTTCATTATTAATTAATATATCTTTATATGGTGGGTGAATACTTGTTATAGGTTCTTTAGATTTTAAATCCATATAGGTTTTATTTATGTTTGTAGTAGCTTCTATTTTTTCAATAAAAGGAAAATCAATTTTATTTTCTATGCTATATAAATGAAACCATAAGAAAAATAAAATATCCTCTTCATTATTTATTATATATAATTGTCATTTAACTTCATGCAACATTCTTTCTCTTTTATCAAATGTTAGGTAGTACCAAACCAACTTTTCATTATTATAATGATTGAACATTTCATCTTTTAAATATTCAATTTCCATTTTGAAGTCGTCCGTAGGAATTTCCATATGTGAATATATTATTATAAAGCCCTTTTATGTTGACTATGTATATTTATGTTTGTCGTAAATGTAAATCATATAGTCCCATGTTTTTGACTTTGTAAAATTATTAATGAACTAGTCTTATAATTCTTTTTAGTTTTTCTTTTAAACGAATATCATGAAAGATTAAATCTATATATCTACTTTTATGTGCTCGGTAACTATGAACATGATCTCCTGTGAATAGTTATGTTTTAATAGTTTCCATGTTTTCTTTATTTCTTTTAATAGATTCCTGATAATGTTTTATTTGTTTTTTAAGATTATAATGATATAGACTCATTTTAATTTAATTGTTCGTAATGATCTATTTCTGAAGGTTTATAATTATAGGTACTAAAATCATCACTTTTGTTATCATTTTCATATAAAGGTTTGGGTATAGACTGGTCAAAATCAACACCTTTAAATTTTATAGATTGAGACCTTTTAAAACATATATTATCGTTTGACATAGTATTTGAAGATTCAGGTATATATGTTGAATGCCTAGATGACTCGGCTCTATTATTTCCAAAAGTTATTTCTATATTACCATCAGTATCTTCTAAAATACTAGTTGGTTGACTATTTAATTTTAAAGGTTTAGGTTGAATTATCTCCTCTAATTTCCAAGTTTGATTTCTTGTTATTTCATCCCATTTTAACCTTTTAGGTACACATACTGAAGAATTTTCAAGATTAGCTTCAAAAAGTATAGTTTCATTCTTAGTTAGTTTTGTTTTAGCACGAGGTTCTATAGTTGTAGTCATAGTTTTATAATATACTCTATATGTTACCACTAATGGGTCAGATCCTTCTTTTATTTCTATATTTTGAGTTTTAATATTTACGTTATTTTCTACTTTTATTATGGTTTTCTTTGCGCTTAATATAATGTCTTTTTCTTGTGTTGTTACATAACTATCCCACCATCCTTTTAAACTTTCAGTGAATCCTGAAATAAGTAATTTTGCTACATGTAACTCATCATTACTATGAGCTTTAAAGGCATTTGAGGCCATAGTCATTTCTTGTAATAAGTTTAGTATTTGATATTCTGTTTGTCCATTTATATTTCATTCATATATTGAAGTGCCATCATATCTGGCTTGACTTAATGTATGACGTTCTTCATATTGTTGATCAGGTAATGAAGGTCTATGATAATAATTTCTTGTTTCAGCTCTTGGAGTATATGTGTTATTTATAGAATAAAAAGTTCTATTTTAATAATATAGAAAATCATGTATATAAAAGCTAAAATTAATTCAAGTATATATGTAACAAATTCAAATATAAGTATGAACTCTAGTAAATGATACATTAGGAGAAAATTGATTTAAAAATTTATACCTTGATTAATAAAATCTTGATTACAATCTTGTTCAGGGATATAAGGGATCATATTATTATATTCATTAGCTAATTTATTTCTTATTCGTTCAGCAAATAATGTTGGTCTTGTAATTCTGAAATAGTTATAGGCTTTGTATTTTTATTAAACCTTTTACATATTTCGTCAAAATTGTATATCTGGGTATCTTCAATATTAGTAACTTTATTTTTGCCTAGTTTCTCATTTAATCGATCTAAGTATGTTTATGGTGAAATTAGATCATAAAAAAAAGATAAAAAGATATTTCAATTTAAAAATAAAGGTGGGTTTTTATTGGGTGAAGTCTAAAAATACGCAATAAACTTTATTAAAAAGCACGAAATACGTAACAAACTAAATATATTACTAGAATTGCCAAATTACTTTCAAATTTTGAACGATATACGTAATATGACCGGATGTTGACCAAAATTTAACCTGTTTGACCGGTTCCATTAACAAAATTACAGAAATGGTCCCTGTGATTCACGTTGGACTTTCACTGTTAGTCCCTTAACTTTTTTTTCACTTAAAATTTTTTTTCACTTAATTTTTAAAATACTTTTTTTTTCATTTACTCATACACTACTTTTTTTACACTTATTATATTTTTTTCCACTTATTCATACACTAAATTTTTTTACACTTATTACACCTTTTTTGGAATTTTTTTAAAAATAATTCACTTAATTTTTAAAACACTTTTATTTATTTATTCATACACTATTTATTTAAATATTGCGTTAATCTTTTTCACAACTAGCACCCTCATGTGACTTAAATTTTGACTATTAAACGTGACTTATATTTCTTAAAAAGATTTTTTCTAAATTTTAACTCTTAAACACCCCTCACGTGAAAAAAAGTCTAACACAACATTTAAAAAAAATATTTTTAAAAAATTTAAGTCACATGAGGGGTGTTTAATAGTCAAAATTTAAGGCACATGAGGGTGTTAGTTGTAAAAAAGTTTAACGCAATTTTAAAAATAATTCTAATAAAAAGTTTAATAAGTGTAAAAAAAATTAGTGTATGAATAAGTGGTAAAAAAGTATAATAAGTGTAAAAAATATAATGTATGAATAAATGAAAAAAAAATGTATTTTAAAAATTAAGTGAAAAAAAAATTAAGTGAAAAAAAAGTTAAGGGACTAACAGTGAAAGTCCAACGCAAATCACAAGAACCATTTCTGTAATTTTTGTTAATGGAACCAGTCAAACAGGTTAAATTTTGGTCAACATCTGGTCATATTACGTATATCGTTCAAAATTTGAAAGTAATTTGGCAATTCTAGTAATATATTTAGTTTGTTACGTATTTCGTGCTTTTTGATAAAGTTTATTGCGTATTTTTAGACTTCGCCCTTTTTTAATTAAGAAGTGACACATGTCACTTGAAAATGGGTTCTATAAAATGAGATGGATGGTCAAGATTGCAGATCCTTCCTTATCTTAATAGGTTGTTACAAAAGAGATATTTCCATAACAAGCAAGTTTAAAAGTCTGAAAATTCAGACTTTCTAATTAAGGAATAGTCCTAAATGCTTTATAATGTAGTATAAATATAAATAAATTATTAAAAAAATATTTAAATATAAAAATAAAAGTGATTTTTTAGTTAAGAAAAAAGTTGTTACAAGAGAGGTTCTTACCAAGGTTGTTATATGGATGTGTTTTTTATTAAAAAAATGATACTTTTTAAAAAGAAAGTGAAAAAGTTTGAGTTTTCAAACTTTTTAAAAATAGAATGTCTCAAATGCTTTATAATGTAGTATAGATAGAAGCATTTAGTAATATAGTTGTAGAACTGTAATTATTTCGTGTGATCACTAGTTGCTTGTAAATATTACTAGAAGTAGCATTTAAGAGAATTGTAAATGCTAGTTGCTTGTTTACAAACAAGTATTATAGTGAAAACGCCAATCACTGTACGTCAGTTGCTTCAAGAAACCATAAAAAGCTCACCGCAAAATGTTTGAGTACAAGATTGCGTGATTAAACATTAGTGACCACCCGTAAGTACGTGTAACATTGTACTTTGTTAAGTATTATTTGAAAAATCACAAGCATACGAATGTTTTTGGTAAAGGATTAGGATTTTCTCTTCAACTCTCTTATTTTTTAATCATATTACCATGTTGTGAGAAGATATAAATGGTAGGTTACATATTTTATCGCACTATGATCCCATAATTTTATTTACAAAACTTCTTACTTTCTTGCATATTTTTAAGAAAATGACCATTTCATTGGTCTAACCAACTGCTAAACCATTTGGGTTGTTTCATGTTACTTATAGAAGACTTGCTATGTAAGCTTTTTGATGAAAAGACTGCAATAAGATTCGATTAATTTTCATATAATATTCAATGTTGATGTTTGAACACTAAACCTCCATATCGTTATGATTTACTTTACTTGTGTAATCAGCAAGCAGGGCAGGAAGATGGTCCATATCATGCATGCATGATGCACCTCTCCTTTAAATAAGTTTAAGCAATTAAGCGTATATATATGACAATATAATATGCTTTAATTAAGATTTGACAACACAAATTAACTTTAAGATTTGTCCAGTCGTGGTTTAATTTGTTAGATCCACATATTGTTTACAAATTAGATTGGACAGGTCCCCAACTAGTCTACTGCCCCAAAACCAGTAGTGATTTATACCATTGGAACGGACTATTTACCGCTAAAACTTTACGTACTGCTAATGCTAACAAGTATTGCTAGTTTCACCAAACATACCCTCACACGTGGGGTTTAGCTTCTTATATCTATATTTAATTTCAACATATTTCTGCGTCCGATCTCATTTTATGTTCTTGTTGATGGACACGTATCGTTGTAACTTACTGCTTAAGAAGGTTGTGTCTATTTGGCGATTGGTTTTGTGCTTGCTCGTCATGTCAACATTGTCTCTAGTTCTTTCTTCATTGCTCCTAATCCGATTTGGTCACGTTTCTTTGGCGCCTAGATCAACTTACAAGCTAAAAGTTGTTGACAACACACTATCTTAAATAGAACATGATGAAACCAAGCTAAAAGAACCCGTGTCTCCTCCTTTTGTGTGTTGTTGCGACTCATGTTTTAAATCAAACCCCACTTAACTACCAACCTCATGTGATCAAAATCATGCTTTACTTAAAGTGTTTATGCATGATTTACCTCCCAAGTTTCACTTTGGATTAATAGGTTGGAAAGGAGATCAAAACCAACTGTGGCCTAATGTGAGTAAGTTGAGCAGAATACCTATATACCCGGGTGGCGCAAGCATACAATGCAGCATGGAGTATTGGTTCACACTAGATCTTTTGTCTTCACTTTCTCCAAATGTTTCTAGACCTTGTACTGCAATTCGTGTACAAAACTCCACTCAAGCCGATGTCATTTTGGTGCCTTTTTTCTCGTCTTTGAGCTACAATCACAATTGTAAGATTAGTCTCACCCGAAAAAAGAATATGCACAGAGTTTTGCAAGAGAGAGTGATGGAGTATCTGAATGGAACCGAAGAATGGAAAAGATCAGGTGGCAAAGATCATTTGATCATGGCTCACCATCCAAATAGTATGCGCTTAGCAAGAAGATACTTGCGTCCTGCTATGTTTGTTCTCGCTGATTTTGGGAGGTACCCAACATGGATTGCCAATATTTATAAAGATATCATTGCACCTTATAAACATGTGGTTACAAGACTTAATGCTACCAATTCGCCTTCTTTTAAAGAAAGGCGCGTGTTGGTCTACTTTCGAGGAACAATTCGTAGGAAGGATGTAGGTTTTTCATGTCCTTGGTCATCATATTTTATCTTGGTTTTTTATTTGTTGTTTCATTATTGATTGACCATTTTCACTATTTACCTTAATAGGATGGAAAGATTCGTCGAATACTATATAACCTATTAAAAGATTAAAATGATGTGCACTTTACATACAGAAAACCAACTCCAGATGGGTTCCGCTCGTCATCCATAGGGATGGCTTCCTCCAAATTCTGCCTCAGCATTGCAGGAGACACTCCTTCATCTAACCGCTTGTTTGATGCTATTGTTAGTCATTGTGTTCCTGTGATAATAAGTAATGACATCGAGTTACCATTTGAAGATGTTCTTGATTACTCCAAATTTGTCATATTTGTCCGTGCATCGGATGCTTCTAAAAAGGGGTACGGTATCAAAATTATTAGAGGGGTTCCAGAAGAAAAATGGATTGAAATGTGGAAAAGATTGAAGCAAATTGCACCACATTTTGAGTATCAATATCCGTCACAGCCAGGTGATGCTGTAGACATGATTTGGCAAGCGATCCATCGGAAGGTATTTTCCGCAGGTAGTAATATTTCTAGACAAAACAGATACGAGAAGTCACAGAAGTTCTTGAATACATAATAAAACTGTACAAGCGCGTCCTTCTTTTGGTGCTTTTTCGTTGGTCATTTATGTGTATATGATTTATAACAAAATTATATCTTACGCGTGGCATTTCTCATTTCATAGCCTCCTTCTCTTGACATTCTTTTGTCCTTCTATAGACTTATTGAGATACTATCTCCAATCCATGGATAGTGTCCAAGATCCGTGACTAGTCTTTGCTCTTTAGACTTTTCGAACTTAGCGAAACAATGAGGCCTCAATTCTACTTTTGAAAGCATCTCAGACATAATAAATCTAACATGACACTGTTAAAAACACACTAAATTGATAATGGATCACTATGACATAATAAACTTATACAAGTCGAAAAGTTTGAAAATAAGCCTTGAGCTTATGAAACATAAGCCCAAAAATAATATCACAGGCCCACTTAGACGTTTTAATGGGCCAGATGCAGCACAAGACCTTGTTACAATCATTAAACCCAAACTATGTTCCTTACTTCCTTTTGAGTTTTGTTTGATATCATATCAGTCAATGTCCGATATTAGGCAACATACTTGTCATTTTCAATGTAGGTATTGTGTCAATTTATAGACATTTGATCTTGTATTTTTCAATGATTAATATTTGTTCTTATTGCACTAGTTATTACATATACTAGAAAATATACGTTACAATCACTTACAAATATATATAAACCACACTTATATAATGATAGTAATAGTTTAGTTCTATACTTTTTGCTACCGCTAGTTTTGCCGCTGGCATACCCATAGTTATTGATATGACATCGCGCTAACTCACAAGTAAAACAACCAAGATTAAACCAAACACATGATTTGAATGGATCAACTGAGCTGTGTCGATTGTATTCACAACCGAAAGGATATTATGTTTTGTTTGGCGGATTATTTCAACGAGGAAGAAGGACACATTCCAAGAACAAGTCATTAGTGACAAGGAGGGCTTTGTATAATTCGAAAAACATTTTAAACACATAATAGATTCATTTTAGCCGGCAGAATACAATATAGAATAACAGAATAAACTAACTTCCTAACTATGTCATATTCCATTTGACTTATTCACAAATGCTGTCTTTAATCATACTAGTACTTTATTTCTTATATCTAGTTACCCAATGGCCTTCACTTACTTGTTTTCTCAATCCATATCCTTCTTGCATTTTCCAAGTGTATTTTCTGATCATCGAGAACTGTTTGCTGGTCAGCTGCTGGAATCAGGTTCATGTTTATATCGACAAGATTAAAGGTACGTGTTTTTAAGCATTTTTTGTTTGATTTTTGATGTTCTTGATAAAATGGCTTAGTAATAAAGTGTGACGGACAGAATTTGAACGTTTATAGTTGTTAGTCACAAGATTAAAGAAGATGGTATTTTGTTAAAGGCGGTATAGTAGGAGTTAGAAAAGTGTTTGCTTTATTCGTTCCTAGTAATTTTGTACATAGACAGTGGCGAACATAGGACCTATTGTTAACATGTTCATTTCAAGAAAACAAAACACGATTTGTAGTATAAAACTTTTGGACTAGGTTTATTTCTGAAAAAATCGTGGTTTTGATGAAATTTCACACGGGGAGGGATAAAATCATGTGGTTCACGGGCACCCCCGGGGGCCTCCTTGGGTGCGCCCCTACAGAACGTATTATAAAGGATATGATTATATGAACCTTTAGCGTTTATGTTTTAATACAACTGGGTTTTTATTTGTACTGTCACATGATTATAGCTTCAAGCTTTTGCTAAGCCATGATACTCTACACTTCTTTACAGTGGGCTAAAACTGAAGTTATAAATTTTGTGCTAACATAATTATGGTAACAAGTATATGCTAATATATGCACATGTGAATTTAAAGACCTGGATCTTCTTTGTTTAATCAGGATTTCGTATCAAGAAGCTTCAAACTCTTCTAAATGGCGATGTCACTACAAGATCTCCTTGCTGAGGAGGGTTTCAAGAGCGGTAGTTCAAAGAGAATGACTAGAGCTTCCTCTGGGCCCGCTACATCAAGAATACCATCCCACACTCTTCGTGATGAACATAAAGCTGGTGCTTTGACGCGTTTAAAAAAGACAGAAAGAGCATATTCTGATACTCGTCGATATGACATGCGTGTTGAGTCTCCAATGACTGATAGAGTCAAAAGTAGGAGATCAGTTGACGTCCTCAAAAGGGAAAAATTGGACACGAGGGAGAGACATATTAGAAGAGGTTCTCAAGACACTCGGGATGTTACTAGATACAGTCACGACTCGTCACATCAGTTTTCTCTCGATGAGATAGTTGAGGTCAAAGAAGGTATTAGAAAAGTCAAACATGGAAGGCTTGATACAGGAAGGTACAAAGATATCTATCTGAATGGAGTTTTTAGCCCTCCGATAAGCAAGAATAAAGAGTATGAGAATATTTCAGGGAAGGATGTGCAGATTGATAACGGTTATGATAACGATTATGACAAGCATCAGCCGTGGATCCCTGGTTCGGGTGATAATTATCAGAAAGGTGGGAACGAACCTGGTTCATCATCTAGCCGATCAAATAAAAGTACACAAAAGAAAGAAAATGTTCGTGAACATAAGGCCCGCAGACCAGTTGATATTGAATCTGTTGCTGAAG
Source organism: Tanacetum coccineum (assembly GCA_026074375.1). NCBI lineage: Eukaryota > Viridiplantae > Streptophyta > Magnoliopsida > Asterales > Asteraceae > Tanacetum > Tanacetum coccineum. Next base: position 55,104 of record BQNB010002094.1, read on the forward strand.
TAGCTCTTGATGATATAGCCGTTAAAGCAATGATTTCTATTCTGAGTGGCTACATAAAAAGTTTCCTCAAAGACCAGGATTTCAGGACATCATTGTATCACAATTGCTTTGCTGCCCTTAATTTCGCGAAGTTAGAAGAAGAGATAGTTGCCGAAAGCAAAGTTATATCCAACCTTGATCAAGCAATAGAAACAGTTGAAAAAGCTGCAGATAATCGTGCCAATCCAAAAGAGCTGAAAAAAGCTTCTTTGCAGCTTAGCGTGATCACGGGTCTAAATGCAAATGATCTAAAAGATGGATTTACATCCGGTTTTCCCAACTCCATTTTATCAGCGTGCGGTCACTTGTACTTAAGTGTGATATATCAGATACAGAAAAAGGAACGGATATCAGCCAAGCATTTATTGCAAATCTTTTGTGATTCACCATCTGCTGCTCGAACCACTTTGGTTCCTGAATTATGGGAAAATGTATTTTACCCGCATTTGTCACATTTAGAAATATGGTACAATCAAGAAGCTCAATCTCTAGCAGATGATCCTCATAACACAAGGAAGTTAAAGCAACTCAAGAAAGTTTATTATGATATTTTAGATTCGGGTACTTACCAATTTGCATTATACTATAAAGATTGGCTCACAGATGGTGCCGAAGCTCCCTCAATTCCTTCAATCCATGTTCCATCTGTTTCTGTTAAAGGGATTCAGCATGAGGGTGTGAACGGACGCGATTCAGAATATGGTAGCCCATCGTTCTCATCTCAGCCTATGGTTAGTAAGAAACTGTATGAATCTGTATTTGGTCAGATGCATAAACCAGCAACTGCTGCAGTGGAAGACTATCCATATTCACAGAGATCGGATGATGAAGTGTATAGTTATGACGGGTCTGTAGTGGAAGATAAAAGGACACTGACATACCCTTTAGATGAAGACGAGTACAAGGATCTAGATGTTCAAAGGGATGGGGAACCGTATCAGGTAAGTTCAATCTGCTAAGTTCATTGTTTCGCTATTAATCTTGGGTCTTGTTTGGAAGTCGTAGTATCACAGGTCAGTTTGGTCTATTTTCCGTTATGCGTTTATCTTGTATATTTTTTAAGGAATATTATATTGACATATAAATCTAAGTAATGTTTACATGCTCTCAACATTCTCCAATGTAGCAGGATGCTATAATATCCCGAGAAAAACTGGAGCTGCAAATAGAGAACAATGATATGTTACAATCACTTCCAGTTGCAAAAGTCAACGAACTTACTCTCAAGAGGCTAGCAAAGTTTGTCTTTGGACGGGAACAATCTGAGAGATCTGCTGATCTTGTTGAAACTAATCGGTCGTCACCTTTATATGATGCAAAACATCCCAATTATTCGGTAATAGTATAGTATCTTTATCTTTATTTGATACCCTTTATTTTTCATTCAGCCTGATTGTATATTCTCTTTGACGCAGCCAATAAAAACAAGGACAGTGGGCGAAGGTGCGAAACTAAGATTAGACCAACCTTATATTTTTAACTTTTCATTTTGCATAATTTGCTTATATATTCTTTTTTTTTTCAGATGAGAGCTATGCTGATGGAAGAGCACAATTTTCCTTAAATACCCCTGAGGATTATATATGTCCTCTCACCGGGCTTCTCTTTGAAGATCCTGTGACTTTAGAGACTGGTCAAACCTACGAGCGTGCAGCTATCGTGGAATGGTTTGATAAGGGCAACACAACATGTCCAGTAACTGGAAAAATACTAGAATGCCATACTATCCCGTTCACCAACTCGATCTTGAAACGAGTAATCAATGGTTGGAAATCAAAGCATTCAAGGGAGATCTTATCTTCTGCTTCTCAGCCTATGGGAAGTCCCGGGGAGCATAAATATAAGGCTGAAGCAGCTGTTTTCATATTAGAGCAGCTTCTTACTGCTTTCAGTAGAGAGGAAAATACAGCAAATGCTAAACATCTACTAGCTCTCGGGGGTTTACAGTTTCTTATTCAAAGATTCGCGTATGGAAATTTGAACGAAAAGACTTGTGTAGCAGCATTGTTGTCCCGATGTATTGAAGCCGACTCTAGTTGCAGAAACCATGTAGCTAGACACATTGAAAAGCAAGGTCTGCTTGAGTTACTACACTGCAAGGAAGTAAAATCAAGAGCAAACGCAGTGTTTTTGCTATTCGATCTAATATGTTTAAACAGGTGCGTAGATCAAATAATAAACGATGAGAAAGCAATATGTGTTGGTTTAACTAATGCCGAGTACAACTTTTGTCCATGTTTGTGACTGTAGGAGAAAAGATGTACATTTTTTCTTGAGTGGTTTGCACAAGGAGGGTATAGTGAGCTCGATGCACATTTTGTTACTCTTTCTTCAGAATTGTTCACCGGAGCAAAGACCATTGGTTGCTGTGCTTCTGTTACAGCTGGATCTTATGGTAAGGTCTATTGATTCTATTAATTATTTAGCTTTTGTCTGCTCGTATTTTTTTTTGTCTGTTAAAGTCTATTACTATAACTGACAGGTGGATCAACAGAAGTACAGTATATATAGAGAGGAAGCTGTCGATACAATTGCATCTGCTCTTGATACTAGTCTTTCTAACGAAAAGGTCCGAGAAACATGTTGCAGAGCACTATATATTTTGGGAGGTCGTATATCTTTTTCCGGGAAGGTAGTCACAGAGGATTGGATCCTAAATAAAGCTGGTTTCTATAACAAACCTGAATCGGATGCTGTAGATGAGAAACTCACAATCAAAGAGAATATTTTGCCGGTAATATCCCCTCCCTTTTTTGGGTTAGAATTATTAGTACATTTAAAACAGCTTTGATATTGGTTACGAAATGCAGGATCACGATGAGGAAGAAGCTGTCGAGGATTGGTTGGTCAAATTGTCAATGTCTCTTCTCGGTGAGGGGAAGAAGTCGTTTTTGGATTCTCTTTCTAAGTGCCTAAGTTGTGGACACCGAGATATGATACAGGCGGGTTTGACAACAGTGGTTTGGCTCAGTTCTTCACTTGCTTTACTACCTGAATCAGAATATCAGCTATCTGCATTCTCAGTTCTTATCTCTAAGCTAAAAGAAAATGTTGTAAGTAGTGAATGGGTAGAACACAAGATACTTGCTGCAACTTCTCTGCTTAATTTCAGCAGAATCCCAGGTTAGTATTTTCTTCCAGTCCTTGCCGTTTTCTTTATATACGGAAAATATAAATAGTTTAACACCACCTAGTCTTACATGTAAACAATGGGAACCTTGTGTAAGCGGTATTATGTAGTATTAAGTTCTAAATGTGGTACAAATTTTGACCGCTATATTTGACAATGAGTCTAATATCTTTACGGAAACATGTGTTGCGATTTGCAAATCTCTATGACTAAAAGGATTCACAATATGAAATTTGAATGGCTACAGATTGCACGAACCTCTTGATGACTATTGCCGATGAGATTGCCAATCCTCTCAGGAGCCTTTTAGAAGCAAGCTGGACAGCGAAAGAATTGTATGCCTTAATCTCTCAGGAAGATCTGTGATCAGTCTGCTTTGTGCAGTTTCCTTTTGCTGACTTGACCCTCTCTAATGTTGTGATTAAGATCATAAAGCCATTTGCATGCCACATCTCGTGCTAGTGAATTTCAAGTGTATGGCAGGTTTGGCAATCTCTACTTGTGAATGGTTTGCGGAGATTCCAATATGTGAATGTGTTAATAGACTACAAATAGTTTCGCCTTTTCGATTGGTTTGATCTTGTTTGTGTTGTACAATTACTGTTTATGTATTATTTTGGATTTACAACTCAGAAGATATTTTAGCCTTTTAGGTAATGTATAAATAACTTGCATAGATTGTTGCAGTAGTTTTATTTGTATATATTTTTTTGGTGATATGTATAAACAAATCACATTCTGGTTTCAATTTGACCATGATTCAAAACTTTAGTTTTAGCACATATATAAGGACGGAATTTTAAATAAAAAGTCCATTTTATTGACACTAAAACAGACCCATCACTTACTACATTACCATAAACCACATACACATAAACAAACACAAAACAGAACCAAAACACCACACATACTCATACACTGCCTAAACTAAACAGACTCATTACTTATTCTTGTACCAAAACACACCTTTTTCCCCCTCGTCTGGCTCCACAAAAAGACACTCCTTTGCCTCTCTCCACATTGCAACAATAAACGGAGTTGTGTCAAGCCGATAATACTCCCCAAGCAAAGGCCTCACCGCTTTCGTTGCTTCCATTGCATTATAATGAGGCATTGTCGAGAACAAATGGTGCACCACGTGTGTATCTGTAATGTTATGGAACACCTTGTTTAGTACACCATAGTCACGGTCCACTGTTGCTAGTGCTCCCCTTAGCCACTCCCATTCCGAGTTATCATAATGAGGCAATGAGGGGTGTGTGTGTTGAAGGTAGGTGATTAACACTAGGAACCCGTTCACGATCATCAATGGGATTCCATAAACGCAAATTACCCAAGCTAGGCCTTTAACCAAGGCAACGCGGTAAAGGATGAATGACATGGTGATGATGCCAATGTCGGAAAGGCAAATTTGGAGGCGTTCACGGTTGTTGTATATGGGACTATTTGGAGCGTAGTGGCAGGCGAAACGGTCATAGGGTCTTCCAGATATATTGAAAGCTAAGTACAAAGGCCAACCAAGTGTGAGAGTAGCGAATAAGCTTATGATTCGGCCTGGTGGGTTGTTTAGGTACTTTGAGTACCATGGTATTTGTGAACGGGGTTTTGGGACGAAGACTTCATCGCGGTCGAGTGATCCTGTGTTGGAGTGGTGGCGGCGATGACTGTACTTCCATGAGAAGTAAGGGACTAGTAGAGACGAGTGGAGTATGAAGCCCACACTGTCGTCAACCCATTGATAATCACTAAATGCATGGTGACCACATTCGTGGGCTATAACCCAAACTCCAGTGAGCACACAGCCTTGTGCAACCCAATAAGCCATCCACGCAAGGGAGGATAAAGGAGCGGGGAGATAGTGGAAGTAGGTAGTGAGGTGATACAAAAGGAAGACCACAATAAGGTCATACACGACAGATAAGAAGGATCGCATAAGGGAACGCTGGAAACAGTGGAGAGGGATGGCTTTTTTGAGGTCGCTGATGGTGAAAGGAGGTTTTTCATAAGGGACTCGCTCGAGAGGGTTCTTTTGCTGCGATTTGGTCTTCTTTTTGACAACATTGCACCCACCTCCTCCCATTTTGTTGATCAAGGCCTCTTGACCAGACACTTCTAACCTGCAATTGCGATTCCATAACTCGTGGTTAGAAAATATAATGCGTCATAATGACCATTTTACAATAAAAGTTAACTGCAATCAGATTGGTCCAAACCACCCATTAAAGAGCTTTATTTCACAGCTTACTGATCCTTCTCGTAATCAAGATGCAATATACAAAAGTAAAACGTAAATCATACTAAATAGAATTTTGAGCAGTTTGACTAAATGCATACTTGTTGCTTGCAACAAGTTGTATAATCCTAATCATAGTCCATATCGAAAACTTTAAGGGTGTTAAAAACCAGATATCCGAGTTTTCTAAATTTTTGCATTTTCGGGTTGAATATTCTAACATGTACAAATACTTTTGAACACCTCAAGAACAAACATTACCCTGTCAAAGAATTGAGATGCGTATAAAAGGAGGAGAGGTGACTCGTTAATGTGAAAAAGGCCTTTTACATACAACCTTAAATGTCACTCGTCAAACTTTTGTATCAAAATATGGTAGGCGATTTTAACACCAACATTCTTAAACCTGTTTTTGTCATATTAACTCTCCATCTTTTGATACAAAAGTTTGACGAGTGACATTTAATGTGAAAAAGGCCTTTTACATACAACCTTAAATGTCACTCGTCAAACTTTTGTATCAAAATATGGTAGGCGATTTTAACACCAACATTCTTAAACCTGTTTTTGTCATATTAACTCTCCATCTTGCAAAATCAGACAAAACATGTACTATGCAAAATTAAATTAACCAAACAGAATTAAGAAGTTGCCCTTAAAATTATGTCACATACAGTGTGGCTTGTTGTGTATTGTGAGTTTTGTAGTTTGTTGACGAAGTAAATTTAGTGGCGGATGCCCCCTCTAAATAAATTACTATCATAAGTCTGTGAAAGAAACTTGGACAACTCAACCCATAGACAACAACAGATCAAGAGTGTCCATCAGACATTCAGTGCAATTGGAAATTGCTTATACCTACAACGTCTTTTGTCAATATCATACTGCTACACCTTTCTATTACTTAAAGAAATCAGGAAAATCTATTAAATTCTCTAAAAGCAAAGCATTAATAGTAATAACATAACTTGTAAATGAGATTATCAGGAACGAAGAGATCCATACTTTATTTACAAGAAACAATAACTTCATCACGGCTTAATAATAAAAAAATACAAAGAAACAAATAAATGCAAGCAACAAAGACATGGAAAGAAATGAACTGACTTTTAGAACTTAAAAAAAGGTACTCTAACTCATACATATTTTTTCAGTGGCGGTCAATATTATTGAGGTCCTTGGCAATTAACAAGGGGCAAAAGAGGTTAAAAAAACGAATTCTAAGCGAAGAGTGGATTCTCAAGGTCCAACATGTACGAGAAATCCAAGAATGAGACAAAGTTACTATGTCTTTGCCTAACGTGTCTTTTCCCAATATAGCGAGATACTCCTTTGTGTAAAAGAAACGCTTATCAATTACTACAAAATAACATTGAAGTTTCTTATAAATTAACGACACATTACATAGACTAAACATAAGGTGTTGTAACACCAAAGTTAAGAAATGCGTTGCTACGTCAGCGTAACACAAAATAAAAAACATTCACAACGTTGGTGTTTAAGGCTAACCAAAACAGCGGGTGTGGTGTGGTAACACCGGTGTTGTGTCATAGGTTGATGAGTTTGAAGAAAATCGCACCACACACACACACGTGTGGTCTAAGCATTTTTGTATTACTCAATTATGAAAGCCAAAAATTTCTAACAAGTTCTCTCAAATTAAGCACTAACAATTACAAACAAAAACAAAACCACAAAACTTAACACATTAACAACATTTGCATATATAAAACATGTATGAAACATAATTACATGCAACACTAATTAGATACACAACTTTACAATTAAAAGTTCGTATCAAACGATTCAAAACGAAATTGTAACCAATAGATCTATATATCAACCAATAATGCAGCTAAATCAAACACGGTAATCATCAAACTATTTTAAGGATAATAATCAACACATGATATAAATATGAATAATATACACATACATTATTGATTAGATGGATTAATAAAGATAGAAATAACCTGGATCAATCGGGATACCGTGACCGAATATAAAGTGTCACTTTATAGAAGTGCTTAGACTCTTGATCGATCTCTTTTGTGTGTGTGCGAAGAACTCCGTTACAAAGTGCTCTACTGGTTTATATAAAAGATATATTTTCAGTATATGCCCCTTAGGTTTTATCATTTTTATGAGAGAGCCTCAGGAAATATAATACGAAAAAACGGTCCTCTCGTGTGCTTTACAGGAATGGTAATGGGGCGGGGGTGGTCATCCCAAAACCCGATCACCAAAATCCTTCTCAAACCCGCCTCAAGTTTCATCGGGTATCTAGATTGGACGCGATACTCTCCCAAACTTGCTGTATTCCGTTTTGAGGATGTTATCGGAGTGTACTCTTTAAATGTGATGCTTCACTAAATTCGTGTCATTCTTCGTTTATCATTATTATTACACTAATAAGAATATAACTTTATGCAATAATTTGAAGAGCCGATAACTCATTGAGAATAAATTATTACTATTGTGATAAGTAAAAGCAACTCACAACCAAAATTTGTCGCAGCAAAACAAAAACAACCATATATAGATTTTATGTAATACTCCTTCCTTCTCTTAATTATAGTCTAGGTTTTTTTTCCTAAATTAATTGTTCATTTTCAAAAATAGATAGGAAATTTATATTAAAGGTGTGTTTGGTACCTTGGAATGACAATAAAATGAATATGATAATAACGTTGTTTGTTTGATAACAATAAGTACATAAAATGACTATGATAATAAGATTTTAGTCATACTCCATTACTCATCATATACGGTAATCATGAGTACCACTCTTCTTTAATCTTCAAATAATAATAAAAAAATCATGAAATTTGTATATTTATCTCATCATCATTTATTTTATATGGCTAGGCCCGCTCTTATTTTAATAATACACAAATCAAACCAAACATTAATATCGGAATTGATTCCACGACTAATGCACATGCTCATTCTACCCTCTTATCAAAGTCATACCGATTGTGATTCATAGCAACAAACCAAACGGCTCATAAGTTTACCATATTACTCTCACTAAATGTTATTATTACAAACTTTAAAGAAGTTAAAAATTAATTGGTTAAGGGTAAAACTGTCATTGTGCAAAAAGCAAGAGAGAAAAAACTGTAATTATGATGTTTTTTTAAACTACGTGTTTTTTGTCGATGGAATATAATTATGAAACGGATGGAGTTATGTTATTAACATCTCTATAAGCATCTGATCTTTAATCACACATCTAGTTGTGATGATCATAAATATTATTATACACGTGCTTTAGTTTAAACAAGCATGATAGCTCGCGCGTTGCGGCGGGTCATAATTTTTTGCGAATCGATTTCGAATGAGTATTGAGTGGGAATGTGCCCGCGCGTTGCGGCGGGGCTAAGTGGGAATGCTTGAGAACGGCGCACCACACCACCTCTCACGCCATACATGCTCGGCTGGTAAATACCAGCCCACGCGATTGTGTAATTTTAAAAAAAAATCCTTCAAATAGCTCCTTATTATTTTATACTTCACACACACTTCCAGTATATTTTCTAACATACTATTTTCTATATCTCTCATTTTTCTCTCCAACAAAATGAATCCAAACCAAAATTGAATTTCCGATATGTTAAACGACCCAAACAACCAAATTCCGAGCTCGTCTTCGAATTTGACAAACAATCCGACCTCATCCACTCAACTTTCATACAACCAAATGCCATACTATCCCAACTTCCAAAACCCATTTGCTAATACCGATGAACAAATGCTATTTAACCAATGAAAAATGCAAATGCAATATAACCAATTTTCTCAACAACAACCAAGCCAAGCCACTACTTCCCAACCATAATTCGACCAACAATCCTTCCACCTACACGACGAAGAAGAAGAATATGAGGCGGTCTCGACCCCGACGTCGAAAAAACAAAAGGAACCCGTTTGAAGCAAAAGGTAAAGGAAAACAAAGAACCGCAAGCCTAACAGACACGAGCTCGACATTTGTGGAGCCAAGGCGAGGAATTTCTTTTGGCGGAAAGTTTCATTCAAATATCCAAGGATCTAAAAACTGGTTCGGATAAAAAAATAATATGTTTTGGTATAAAATTCTTGACGTATACAATGAGGAAGCCAAGAAACACGTCTACATGCCTCGTACCAAGAACATGTTGACGGGAAGTGGACTCCAATGAATCGAAATGTTCAAAAGTTTAATTCGTTAGTGCAAGAAACGCTTGTTATGAGTGAGAAAAACGATGAACATTGGTTGACGATGGTACAAATATTGTTTAAAACACACACGGGTTCGGAATTTAAGCACAAGAGTGTTTGGCTATTTTTGAAAGACAAGCACAAGTGAAAAAATCTCGAATCGACATTGACAAGAAGAAATCGTCTTCGGGTTACCGACGAGGAACCCGGACATTTTGGAGAAGACGCGTTGCCTCGGCCACCCGGGGTACAACGAATTGCTAAGAGTCAACGTTCGTCAAACTCGACCGCTAGTTCTGGTTCAAACCCGACAATGTTTCAAGAAATGATGCAACAACAATACGAGTCAGACCGCAAGGAAAAAATGGATGTTATCGAGCGAGAGGCAAACTCGAGAATTAATTTATACAATTCTCAAAGGATTTTCGAGGACATGCGAGTGCTACAAGTTGACACACGCGGGATGGATCCGGTCGACGCAGCTATCATCAACGCCCAAAAAGTACGAGTCCGGGCGTTATATCCACCACAAAACTAGTCGACGCGGCTATCGTTAAGTTTATGTTTTTTTTAATTTTATGTCTTTTTTAATGTTTTTTTTCGTATTTTTTAAATTTCTATGTAATGTTTTTTATTTATTTAATGTAATGTGTTTTTATTTTAATGAAGTTTATTTTATTTATATTGTGTGTGTTTTATTTTATGCCATTTAAAAAAAAACTTAGGCCAACGACATCACATTTTCTGGTGCCAAGGGATACGACACAAAATGTGGTGCCAAAGGAATTCTGGTGCCATAGAGGTTTTTGCTGACTTGGCAGTATTTTTCCCAACGGCACCAGAAGTATGGCACCACGGTACCTAGCTCTTTAACTTTTATTCAACGCATGTATTTTATTTCACCGAGCATTTTTTTTAACAATCACGGAATTTGAATGAGTATTTGTCGTTGGGGAGAGTATAATATTTTTACTTATTTGGTTAACAAAATATGTGGTATTCGTATTTATATAGTATGACATTTACCCGGAATCATATACTAAACGTATTTACTTATTAAAGTTCATAAACATTAACGGGGCTTGAAAGACCAAACGACGTGACTTGGATTTTTTTCGCGAGCGAACGACTTTTAGTATGTATATAAATATAAATATGAATGCGAAATCTGTTTTTTAAATACAGTCGTAAATGGCAAAAAAGTATAAGTTATTTATATAATTTAAACTTTCATAAAATTGTACGTTTCTGACCTCCTCTGTCGTTTATTTTAAAGTTATTACGTAGTTTAGGGTGTGTTTTGAAAGTTTATTATTTTTTTAAATATACATATATTAAACTTCAACATTCTTTATAAAATCGTACGTATGTCAGTAGCATTGCAATTTTGGGCTCGTTTGTTCGTAATTCGAATATTTTTCCGCAGGTATTTTTTGATATGAATAAATCAGTAGATATGTGTTATATATTTGTTAAATAAAGTTTATTATATAAAAAAGTCGTAAATAGTTAAAAGTTAAAGGTACGTATTGTAAATTTTTTTATTTTAAGCCGAGTATTGGGCTGTCGTTTTTGACCCGTGCCAAAACGACAACGTATTTGTCCGCTAATAAGATATATGGTGACAAATTTCTTATAACTAGTGCAACTGGTCGAACCGATAAACTAATGTGACAAAAATAACGAGAAGTGGTGGCGAGTGAAATAATGAGTGGTCGTTTTGTTTTGTTTTGTTGAATGTTAAGGGACATTTATGTATGTAATGAAAACCATGGGTGGTCTTTTTAAAAGTTTCTCTCAGAAAACAAGAAAGAAAGACGGGACCGCAACAGAAGTCAGAAACAATGCAAAGGAACTCCACGCGTGTAGGTTAGTTGTTTAATCGTGACACGTCACCACTTGTGTTCAAAAATTACTGTCAGACTAGTCATTAAAATAAACGGTTATGGTACCATTTGTACAGGAAATAACCTGTGGGCGAACAACCGGATTTTACGACTTCCAAATCCACTTGGCAATCACACAAATATCATTCTGGCTATGTTTGGCAAAAAGTTTATTTGGCGTTACCGAGGCTTGGCTTTTAAAATAAGGCGGTTTATAAAATAAGTCTCATTTGTCACGTGTGGGTTATGAAAAGGCTTATAAGTCACAAGTCTCTATCTCAACCCCATAAAACGGGCTAAAAGCTTTAGCCCGAGGATTTTTAACTTTAAATTACTTATATACTCACAAAAAAATCTAACATATATCAAAAAGTCATTTAATTATGTCATTTTTAGTAATTTTGTAATAATAAGTCTCAGCTCAATCTCATTTGACAAACAAATTTATAAAAATACAAATTTCAATTTCGACTTATAATATAAGCCCTAGCCTCAGCCTCAACCCCAACACAAGCCCCAATCCATTTCGATAAACATACCCGGACTGTTACATTTAACAATTTAAAAAGTGCTAGTAACATAAAAAGTGGTCATGGTATCGGTGCAACTTTCTTTAAAGATATGTATTTGAGAAATATATTTTGGTGGATACAATGATTAGTGATGATGAAATTATAGCGAGAAACAAGTAAATCCTTCTCTTTAGAGACAGAGGTGAGAGTTTGATCTTCATTTTTTGTAAAAAGGTCAAAGGTTCTCGAAAGCAATCTCTTTACCTTCGGATAGGAGTAAGGTTCTCTACATCTCATCTCCTCCATTATTCCATAAAAAACAGGATTAAATACCGTTGATTTTTATGAATTATAGCGAGAAAAAAAATGATAGAGGTATGACAACAATAATTGTTATTGTTGGTAATTTAAAGGCGAAACAAACAAACAAATCGAACAAACTAAGCGAAAGTTTTATTCAAATTATCAAACCAAATTCAAAGGTACCAATACAAAATTAGAATTTAACAACACTAAGAAAAATAATGTCATGGGCCTCTATCCATAGACAATCAATTACTTAAAAACAACAAAATTTTAAACCGACTCAAATTAAAAAAACATACCAAAAACTAATATATATCCAAAACCAAATTTACGAAACAAACCTTGAAATTTAAGTCAGTTTCTAACAGTTATTTTGCAATGAGCATAATAGTGAAAAGAGTAACACTACTTATTTTCCTAAGAGCATGATATGATCATCATTTATTTGGGTATAGTTGGGATCTTCCCTTCCTTTGTGTTTTGATGTCCTTGTAATTTTGCTAGTCTTCGTTGCTAGATGGGTTCTAATAAAGTCGTCCCGTTAAAAAAGGAAAAAAAAACAAATTCAAAAGGTACCATACAATAATTAGCAATTTAAAATATCACAGATGAAACTAATAGATCGAAATAGCCTCTATCTATAGACAATGAAATGACTAGAAACCACAAAATTTTAGAAACCGCGACTCAAAGTAAAAAAACATACCAAAACTAATATATCTTCCAAAACCAAATTTATCGAAACAACTTTGAATATTTAAGTCACTTTTAACAGTTTATTTTGCAATGACATAATAGTTGAAAAAAGAGTAACACATAATAATACAACCTTCATACTTATTCTCTAAGAGCAAGATATGATCATCACATAAAAAAATCAAGTATTAAAAAGAGAGAAATAATTAGTCGGTAGCAAAGACTGAAATATGTAGTTAATTAAAATGTACATAGAAGAATCTAGCATGAATGAATGAAAATCATCATTTCGCACAGTGAAAATTATGTGTAACATCTTGTTGTCCGAGATAGTGTTCACCAAAACACCTCTATATAAATGATAAACTATAGTAGTCGTACAAAAAGTTATATTATTAACAAAGACACATGCAGGCTGCAGCGTAGATATCGCCGAAGAAGGCATGTTTGTGATGGTGGTATATTAAAGCTGAGATATCAAGATTATCCCCGTACAATAATCGTTGTATCAGAGGTACGTGATTGGTCGGTAAATTTATTAACATGTCGTATTCGACATGGATGTCACATCACAAGTTATCGAGCACCCTACATAGTTGTACTCGAACCCATACAAGCTCCCAATGCCGTGAATAACGTAATGATAATATTAAGGGTTTGTTAAACATAAAACTCACAATGCGGTCTGGGTTTTGATAAACAGATGTTGGATAATGAGAATTAATAAATCTTTAAAGTATACATCTTGATGCGTTATTAGTAATTATATAACAAGTCTAAGGCTTCACATAGATTTTAGATACCTCGTAAGAAAAATGAATGAAATTTAAAAATTTTTCCCAAAATTTGCTTGAAAAAATCCTATAGTAACCCTTTAGAAAGTTTGTAGCTAGTGATGAGATATTCACATTTTAAACATAATTGTTTTCGGTTAAAAGAAAAGTAAAATATTGTTAAATGATAGCAGTTTTAAGCACATTTTTGTTTTACATCCTTTGTCATATTATGTCGTAAAACGAGTTTGTGTTGTTTCGATATACTCTGAACTCTGAACATTAACGACTGCAGGTACAGCCTAGTGAGTCGACCGTTATATGTTGATGTAGAAAATGGGTCGTTCTGAAAATGTGGTCTGGCGTTTTTGTTCAGCACGAAAAAATAGGATTTCACGTATTTATGATTGTAACTATTTATCCCTACCCTACGGGATATACTTCGATATCTTAAGAGTATAGATGAACGCTATATACGAATCGTTCATCTTCTAAACATAGACTAAAAATGACAAGAGCGTGACAAACCATCCCTGTAAATGCATCAAGCATTTGCTCAAATTAGATGGGTCGATTCCAGCAGGTTTTCTATTCTGTCACGTTGTCAAAGTCGAAAATTAGAACAGAAAACAGCTTAAAGGCGGACACGTCAACAAAATCACCTGAAGTGTATCCCTATGGCACAAAACCTCATAAACAGTTAGTTGAGAGCGCAAAAAGATTAAAGAGACCATGACTAAATATCCTATACTGCTATTCTTGAACTTTTATGTTTCAGATATAAGATTATTTACGCAACACATGGTTATGTTATTTTACTTTAGTCAGGACTTACGTTCTGTATTCATTATGGAAATTTCCCAAGTTAGGCATGTTTTGCGATAATGACATTCAGAGGCCACCTGAAAAGCGTACCATCTTTGCGATATAAGCGTCCTAATCCTACACACTAATCGATGAGCCCGTCCATACTGAATAATTTAGAGGTCTTCCGCTTCTGCTTTACTTCTACTGCAATTTCAAAAACATAATATGAGACGCGTATTATGAAAATAAATGAAACTGCACCAGTTTAAAGTCACGAAATGAGTTAAGAGTGCAACAAGGATGAAAACCCTTTGTGATTCTCTACCATACGATTTGTCTGGCACTGTTTTTCTAGATGAATTTTCTCCTTTCCATACTTCTTGGCGTCGAACGCTGTGGCACAAAATGATGCATAAGGTTTGCAAACTAAATGTTGCTAACGTGAGGGTAATTCTGCGCCTGTAATAAAAATCATCTGAGAATAAACATCAGAAACAAATAATTTGTCCACAACCTATTTACGAGTAGATGTATCCAAATCACGCCTGTTTACAAAGTGTCTCCTTTTTTCCTTCAGTGAAAATTAGTGACACCTTGTTCTTTCGTAATCAGTACGATCTGGAATTGATAAAATGACAGTCACGCTCTTGTCTATATGGTACGATCTGAATTGAAAAAGAGAAAAGCTTTGTCATCATTGGGAGTGTAAAGTCCCGTAAAAATACTCGCCTCAACACAAAGTTTGATATTTTAGTTTGTTGTTTGTTGATTTGTTAATGCTATGTAAATCATGTCAAGTCAGGTACAAACTTTAAACACCTTGGTGTCTCGTTTTTATAATTTTGTACAACCTAAATCTTTGAGTAAAAACAATGTAAGTATGCATCATGGAAAAGTTTCCAGTCATTTTTAAACCATTTGACCCATTCCCCTTTTTGGTGCATTTTATATTTGAAACATTTGGTATAAAAAGACAGCTCGTTTTAGTCTATTTGAAAGTAAAAGGTGACTGGTTGCGACATTTTATATTAAAATGCCAAGTGAATCAGAATGATGAAATAGTAACTACCCCAAAACTGCAAAACTAATTGCAAAGAAAAAGAATATTTGTGTACAATATGAGGATGACATCTATCATAAAAATATCAAACATATTTCATATATGTTCAAAAAATTATTGTTTATACAAACTTACACATGATATGATTACTTGTTAATCCAAACTAAATAAATTGACACATGTGCTTAGGTTGCATAATATCCATAAACTCATGATTTATAAAGTGCAGAATAATTTCGAAGAAAGTAAAGTTTCTTGCTAAACCATCAACCACGTATTCATAACAAAGTTATCTTAGAGAATATTTGGCAGTTTTGTACTCTTTTAATCCAACTATTATGTTTTAAAATTCAAAGAATCAACCTTTAGCGTTTGGATACAGTGAAATTGCCTAAGATTTTCTTATTATTTAGGGTCGAATAGTCACTGTAGGAGTAGGCACAACTAACCAAATATGATAATGTGATTAACTGTGGGACATCTTACATGTAAATTCTTAAATGGTCAGTAAAGTGAACTTTCAATGCCTTACAAAATTATAGAACTTATTACCTGGAGGAAAAGGTGTGTATCAATATGCCCAACCATTTCTTAGTGAAGCTGTGCAGGTCCATCACAATTCTGCAACAATAATCCATGGCAGACCAAAATTGTTATGCATCATAAAATATCTTGAAATAAATAAGTAACTGATCTTCATAATTACATGAAGTAGTAATTAACATCAGTTATGACAATAAGAACTTTTAAGTTTTCGCAATAGGGGATAGCTCCGTTAAGTATGAACATGTATGTGTCAAAAACATAAATAGTAAGACATTAAACACGGGTATACTTCGGCTGCAATAGCGTGCAGCCAATTCGCTGCAATCTAAACTTAGAAAACAACATCAAACCACTCTTAACTGTCCATTTGGTCATACCTTAAATTGGGTTAAGACATTAAACACGGGTATACTTTGGCTGACCAACGACCTTCTGCAACATATCTGAGAGAACAAAGGCCGTTAGAACTCTGCACTACATAAAAGGCTAATTTCTCAGCTTCAACCTACATTGTGAACACAAAGTAGTATAGTTACATACCTGGGTTGTTAACACCCATACTTCTAAACCGGTCAAAAATCCTAGAAATAGGCACGTTGGTGCCATCTGTTATGTTAGAGTTTCTGATGATAGGCACGCCACCGCCGTCTGCCATGTCAAGGTTCCTGGTAATATGAGTGGCGTCAGGATGTTGTTCATCAATTGTTGGTAACGTGTTTACACTGCCAGTCGTGGTCTTCTGCACCGTATCTGAGAGAACAATAGCCATTAGAACAATACATCACATAAAAGGCGAACATCTCGAGTTCTACTGACTTTATGAATACAAAGCAACAAATCTGAGTAAGGAAGACACAACATGAGCATGAGATATTATCAAAACCCTTACCTCCAATGCTAGAAGAACCGCATCTTCCCATTCGGCAATGCGTACTTGTGCGAGATTGGTTGTTCCCAGCTGCCCTTACATCTTCACGCGTTCTTTTACGCTGCTTTGAAACCGAAGCATTAGCAGCTATTGGTAACCTTCCAACATTGCCAAACATGACCGACTCAGTGGTTGTTAACCGCCTCCGAACATTTCTACCCACGCGTCCGCTTTCAGCATCTGCTGGTAGCATCTCACGACTTCCACCACACGTATTTGCTAACAAAGCCAAACGAGAAAAAAGTTTAGACATATACAAAGGAAACACTTTAACATTATGCAAATTCCAATAAAAAACAAAACAATCAATAATTTTGGGTCACTATAGTTACATACCTGTGTTGTTAACACCCATATTTCTAAACCGGTTGAATATTATAGAAATAGGCACACAGGTGTCGTCTGTTATGTCAGAGTTGCTGATAATAGGCATGCTACCGTCGTCTGTCATGGCAGGGTTCCTGATAATATGAGTGGCGCCAACATGGTGTTCATTTGTTGTTGATGACCCACTAACAATGATAGACATGTATGACTCAATCACCATCAAACGCCTACGCACATTTCTAATCGGACTCCCGGTTTCAGGACCTGTCGATGGCACCTCAGGCCTTTCAACATACGAATTTG